>BPTQ01000003.1:176974196-177104196 GCA_019973895.1 Chrysanthemum seticuspe
AAGAAATCGAAAGTACATCACATTTACCTACCCGAGACCTTGGTTGTAACAAGACCTTGAAGCCTCATAGAAAAGATGTAAAAGGTTCGTGGTGTTGCTACTTATTTATGACAGAATTAGTCATACAATATTGTGTGCTAACGATTCTTGTTTGAGAATCATTGTTAATTGTTGTGTTTTCGGATTTTCATGGAGATGAATTAAGTGGCATCTGATGATGGAGAATTTGAGAGCCGAGTTTGGGAGATGAGAATGTTGAGTGAGGCGTTTTTTATCACTAGTGTGATTTAGGTTTAGGTTAAGTAAAATGTTACAACGTTTTATATTTAACCTGATTTGGGGATTTGTTTGATGGGCCGAGTGAATCTCGACTGACATTGGATCGGGTAAGATTTCTGATGTTGGGCTTTCAACAGCGAACGTGGGCTGATAGATTGAACAATTGGTCATGGACTGTGATATACGAGTAATACATTTGCACAATAAACGTTATATCCGAACGTTTTTTAGTAAAACAATTGGATACAATTTTTAAATGTATTGGAGGAATAAAGTAATGGTATATTATTGGTATTATAAAATTTTCACAGAAGGATACAATATTCATGGCTTGTACGAAGATGTGAAAAATGACTACGGGGTTTTTGTACGGTATTATTGATGCGGAATTGAAGTGACACTTCACGGGTGGACTTCTTTATCTTTGAGACGATGGTTGGTTGGATGCATGTCTCAAGATAACTTGTTGGAGCACAGTATGAAATTTGACAATCTGGTTATAACTGGTAAGGAGTTACGTTGTAGTGCTCACAGTGTGTAACCATCACTTTAAGGAGTTACGTTGTAGTGCTCAGTGTCACACGTAGTTGTGGATTGTTCAAAAATATTGAACAAGCAGTAAGTCACAAGTTGGGATGTTTACTTCCTTTTCAAGTTAGTCGTATCGGGTTCTCTCCATATGTGGTCATTACATTTAGCCGGTGAATTCAAAGGAGGTTCGATAAAAGGTTGGTTAGAGAAAATTATTGAGAGTATTTTTGCGACATATTCTCACGGAAATTTGATCAAGCTATGATGTTAAGATTGCATCAAAGAAGGTAATACGGCATGTACGCAACATTATGATGATTCCGATAGCTCGCAACCATCAGGAGGGAGAAGTTGGTATTTCATCTTCCGTGTTTGGATTATGAAGGGATTTTTGCTTATGACTGAAGAAGGAGAAGTAGTGTGGTGTACATCGGGGGTTTTTACCAACTTGGATGCAATGCTAAGTGAGATATGTTGTTACGATGTTCCCAGAACGACAACCATTGTGCTTCAAGAGTTTACTTTCTCCGCTGCGTGTCTGAAGATTAAAGACGTGTTGGAAGAGTGTTGTCGGTTCAGGAGGGAGCATAGAAAATAAAAAGGCTCACTAGTTAGGAGGGAGTAATAACCTAACTAGACCGTTACAGTTGAAGTTCAGAGCTACAAGAAGATCATTTGCCGAGGTCATCGGAAGGGAGAACTTCAAGTTTGCCTCAGTATCTAGACTACAGAGACTCTGCACTTCAAGAAAGTCAACATTGTTCATTACTATTGTAATTTACTTTGTTTTGTATTTATAGGTCTCATTGTAACCATTCACGTGTGACGCTATCTTGGAGGGAGATTGTTAGCCTCGCTTTTTCTAAAGATAACGTCACTTACGTGAATTGGACTAGATGCGTAGTATACTTTGCCCTTAGGGACTAGTATTGTGTAAGTGGCAAAGATAGAGCCTATAAATACCCCTCATGACTCTCCATGAGGGGTGAGTTGAATCATTAGGTGTGTGTGTTTTGTTCTTATCAATAATATCATCTTTGTGTTCTCCTCCCTCTCTCTACTTTCTCTCTCTAAACAAGATGAATACTTTCATCTTCAATCACCAACCCCGACCTCCCGAACCACATAAATCTTATGTTAAACGGTCCTGACAGACAGCAAACCATGTATGTCCAAGTAATCGAACAATTGTGAAGTACCATAAATATCTCGTGAGAATCAATTGCTGATAAGACTTCTCTACTCGTGTATACTCTTCTCAGCTAACTCTTTACCGACCCCATTATCATTCTGACGGCTTTTTGTAGTGACTACTGATGGAGAAAACCCAATATGACGAACTTGAGACTGAAGTAGTATAACCCGAACTTGTGACTTAAACTTGCACTATTGTCAGACGAAGAACCCTTTTTCTTAACTCCATCGAAAAAAGGTAAACTTAAAGTTTCTCAAATTATCCACACCTTAGTGTGACACTTGAGCACAACAACGTAACTCCTTAAAAGTGAGAGTTATAAGCTATGAGCACAACAACGTAACTCCTTACATCAGGTTCAACTAGATAACTCAAGTCTTTGTCATTCGAAACGGTTAAAGCTCGAACAAGGATCTCGAAAAATCATGCATCCAACCAACCCCGATATCTTCAGATACTAAGTACATGTATCCGTGATATCCCACTTCAACCTCAAATACATTATAGTGAATTCATGCCGTAGTCACATCTTGCGGTTAAACGCTTAAAACTAGCCTTCGTTACTTGGTTAAGGTGAACTATGGTAATGGTTTTTCCCGATCTTGTCAAAAATGTATCCTCGTGAAAATTTTCGTGAACCAACATACAACTACTTTAACCGAATATTGTACCAAAAAAATAACAAAATGTATCAAGATACATTTGTATATAAAAAAATTTCAGCTTGGTTAATACTATTCGGATTCCATAGCAGCCCATTATTGATATGAAATATGATCAAGCCCAACAGCCCCAATTTATACAAGTATCGAATGGCCCATGTTCACCTTACATAATCCTGGGCCCAAGTTCAATATGTATAAATGATCCAGCCATCTAAACGGGAAAGACATCCAACCTAATTATAGCGTATAAAAAACCACTTGATACTTTCATCAAACCCTAATATTTAATAAACTCACGCCCCCATCTTAATATTTCACCTACTCACTTTTGACTCAGAAAAAAAAACAAATCTCACAAATTCAATTCCATCAAAGCACATAATATCACAAACGCTCCTTCATATTACTTCCATCATCAATCGTATATGTTAGGAATTAGAAATTCCCGGTATTAAAGAGTCGGTCACCTCAAGTATATGTAATCGTTAGAAAGCTCGTAGTCATAGTTCATTTAAGTTTAGTAGTATTTAGTTAAGTAACACCGTGGAGGACGGACGGGTCTTTACCCACTGTATGCCTGATCCACAGCCCAAAGTGTGGCGATTATGTAAGACTATAAATACTCTCTACCTCCCAAGGTAGAGAGTTGGAGCTCATAATAATATCTTTCACTTTCTCTCACTAAGTTCCCTAAACCTCTAACTTTCTCTCTCTAGAATTCCATCTATATGCTACTTTGTGTTATGGTTTGATGTGTATGTGAAAAGTTATATCTTACAATTGGTATCAGAGAGCCATGGTTAGATCATATCTTGCACATCTTTGGATTTATAGTGGTTTTTAGGTGGTTTTTGAGTTTGAAAAAGTTTAGTGGTTTTTGCATCATTTGGTTGATTTCTTGTGTTAAAGTTTGAATTTTGTTGGTACTTTTATGTTTAGAATCATCAAAAGTGTTTAGGTTTTCATTTGGTAAGCTTGAATCATCTTGGTTGGGTTGTTTTTGGATTGAAAAGTGATGTTTATATGGTTTTTCAAGCTAGCAACTTAGTTCACGGAATATTTTCTTGGTAGCGACTTACTTCACATTTTTGTAGCGACTTACAGTGTTGGAGCTAGCGAGTTAGATCTAGCGAGTTAAAGTACAAGTAGTGGACTCTCCACTACGGGTAGCGACTGGGTCAGTAGCGAGTTGCTCTTTAGCGACTTGTGTCTCTAGCGACTTGTGTAGCGAATTGCTGCCAAAATTTGGTTAGCGACTTGGTCTGTAGCGAGTTACTACTTAGCGACTTGTTTTTCTGTTAGCGACTTGGAATTCTAGCGACTTGGCTGTCTAGCGAATTAATTGGTAGCGACTTAGTGCATTTGTTACTAGCGACTTAGTGCATTTGTTTCTAGCGACTTAGTGCATTATCATCTAGCGACTTGAGTGATTGTTTACGGTTTTCTCTTGATTTAGTAAAATCCCGTGAAAGAATCTATTTCCCGGTTTAATCATAGAGTTATAAAATCCCGTATAATCTGTTAACATGTCTACCAACGTCCCTACTGTCATCTCCACTGTTGCCGAGGATGTACAAGCAGCTGGATCAGATACTCGTCCACCCATGCTTGACAGAACTGACTACGACTCTTGGGCTCAACGAATCAGATTGTATTGCCTTGGAAAGGAAAATGGTGTCAACATTCTCAAATCCATTGATGAAGGACCATATCGAGTTGAGACAACTAGAGACATACTTGATACTAATGATGATGGTACTCCTATTTACGGAATGGACAGACCTAAAATGTATGATGAGCTTGATGATAAGGAGAAAAAGAGATTCGATGCAGATATCAGGGCTTCTAACATTGTTCTTCAAGGTCTTCCTAAAGACATCTACAAGCTGATCAATCACAACACCGATGCAAAGGCAGTATGGGATAATGTCAAGATGCTTCTCTCAGGATCAAAATTAACTATGGAAGACAGAGAATCCCAACTCTATGAAGAATTTGAGCATTTCAAGATGAAACCAGATGAGAATGTCTATGAGTACTATGTGAGATTTCATAAGTTAGTTAATGACATGAGGAACATCAGAATGACTATGCCTAACATTCAGTTGAATTCAAAATTTGTGAACAACATGAATCCCGAATGGCACAAGTTTGTTACCGCTGTGAAGCTTACTAAAGGATTGAAGAACACAAACTATGAGCAACTCTATGCCTTCCTCCTTCAGAATGAGAGACATGCTATGTTTGAAAAATTGATTCTCAATCAGTTCAAAACTAACCCGGGAGAGACAAGCTCGTCTAATGATTCAACTGCCTTCTACTCAAACATCGGAATCACAACCAAAGCTTCACAAGTCATACCCTTGGGTAATGGTAATCACAAACTCATTCCTGATCCCATGTACAAACAAGCTGATGCTGATGCACACGTGGGAAGCTTCATTAATCAACTAGCTCTTCTGATTAGCCAAAACATGAATTCTCTCCCACAAACCAACAACAACCTCAGAACAGCATCTAACCCACACAATCAAGCTACTGTTAAAGATGGAAGGATCGTGGTGCAACCAGTTCAGGAAAGACAGTATGATCAGGGAAGGGGTGGTGCTGGTAGAGGTTATGTGGGAATTCAGAATCGAGGAAGGAATGGTAACCAAGGTCAAGCTAAGCCGATCAAATGCTATAACTGTGGTGGTGAGGGACACATTGCAAGGAACTGCACATCTCTAAAGCGTCCACAGAATGCTGATTACTTCAGAGATAAGATGTTGCTGGCATAAGCTCAGGACAATGGTGCTGCGTTGGATGAAGAGGAATTGCTGTTTCTTGCTGAGGGTAATGCCAAGACCTATGATGCTGATATGGATGAGCAGCCTATTCAGGAGATAGGTCACAATCATCAGAACGCCTTTCAAGTCGCTGACTGTGATGCATACGACTCTGATGTAGATGATGGACCTACTGCACACACAATCTTTATGGCTAGCATCTCTCCAATGGTCTCTCCCAAGATCTCTTCTTCACCACAAGCTGGCCCATCCAAGGACAAACTCATCTCAGAGGTATTAAAACTATACGATGATGCTGATGTGCAACAGATGCATGACAAAGTACAATCAACTGAAACTATTGAATCAAATGTTGAAAATATGGGTAATAACAATATTGTCCCATACGATCAATACGTGAAACAAAGTGAAAGTGAAGTTGTACCAAGTGATGCATCTTCTGCAGTCAACAATGACTATGTCTTTGATGAATACACTGCATGTGCTCCTGATGATTCCATAATTTCTGAACTAAATGCCTATAAGGAACGTGTTGCTATTTACGAACAACGTGCAAAATTTGAGTTGACCACTCGTGAGCAGGAAATGGATGACCAAGTGCGTACAGTAATTAGAAAAAGTAATTTTAGAGAAGAAGTATTGAAACAAGAATTAAATTCCTTGCAAGAAAAACTTTCTAAAACTGCTAAGCAAAAACAAGAACTTCAAGAAAATGTGAAAATGCTTAAGCAAGAATTTAATGCAAAGGAATCAAAGCTCTTAAGAGATTTTTCTAATCTGAAAACTTTGAAAAACAAACTTGAAAACAAGTTGTACATGCAAGGAAACACCATTCAGACTGCTCACATGATCACTAAGCATAGAGTTCTAAGCGATAAGCATAGCATTCCCATTATAGATAAACCCAACCCTGAGTATGGAAAGATAGCAAAAGCAGCTCAAAGTGTTATCTATGATGGCAATGAGATCCTTAAACCTAGACAAAAACCTAGTTGCATTGAGTGCACTGAGGATGACAAGAAATTAGATGAGGTCACTAGGGAGAAGATGAATAAGAAACTAAATGATCCTAAATGCAAAGAGAAGAAAGTAATTATCACTCCCCATGACTACAAGAAGGAAAACTGGATTTCCTTGAACAAGTTTAAGACTCAGACATTGTTGACTCCCGAACAAGTCTTCTGGAAAATGGATTTAGATAAGCAGAAAGCTGAAAATATTGTAGAAACAAACCCTCCCCTTCGGAAAATGCCTAGAGCGACTGTGTATCCTCCTAATACACCAATGCATCTTGTACATAGAACAATTGCCACTAAAAGCAAGACATTAATTAGCCAATACGTTATATTTCAACTATTTGTTGATTTTGAGAAAACTTGCAAGAAAAGGATCACACCCACTGGTATAACTGAAGGAGAAAGGGGTTTTGAACAAATGAAAGAATGTTATTTAACTGAGGTCATGCCTTTCTTTAAACTTCTAAAAGATCACTTTGAGAGTCTTAAAAAGGGGATAGAAACGGATATTAAGGGAATGGAAAAGGAATTTGATGCAATAATAGTTGAAATTAGTGACTATGAGCGTGCACTAAGATATAATGAGATTGAGAGGAAGAACCTGCATACATTGAATGAGAATCTTATTACTGAATGTGTTGCTCAAGATGTGTTTTTCACTGCTTCAAATTGCTCTATTAATGCTTCCAAATTTCATGAACTATCTGTGGCCCTGAAAGTCTCCCATGATCGTGTCATTGAGCTTGAACAAACTAATTCTAAACTAAACGAGAAAATTGAACTGGATGATCACGACAATTTCGTTAAACATTTTTCTAAACTAGAAGTTGAACATTTTAATTTACAACTAAAATATCAACATCTTAAAGAAAATGTCAAAACTTCAAATGTCAAGACATCTTCAGATGCAGTTTTTCAAATTAACAAACGTGATGAACAGATCCAAGCTCAGTGCAACACGATCAGAAAGTTGAAAGCCCAAATCTCTCAATTAAAGGGTCAAACGAACAATATGACAGGCTCCCAAATGCCTCCTCCTTTAGATTCTCAGAATTCTCAAACGTTTCATCTTCAAAACCTAGTAAATGCTTTACAAAAGGAAAACGAAAGTTTTCTAGAAGAAAATGAAAAGGTTAAACGTCATTTTAATGAGTTATTTGAATCAATTAAAGTCACTCGTAACAAAAACAACGAACAAATAGCTTCATTGCAAAAGGAAATTGAGAATCTGAAGAGTCAGGTAAAAGGGAAAATGCCAATGACCAATGGGGAGAATGTTGTATCAAAGGTTCACTCTTGTAATAAATATGCTTTATCTGTGACATATGTCCCTCCTCATCTAAGGAACAACAAACTTGCCATTCAAACATACTTCTCATCCCTTAAGGATTGCCTAGAATGTCTGCGTGAGATTGTTGAAGAGGATAAGCTAGAGAAACCTCATGATAATGCAATTGGACATGCATGCTTATATGCCAAACGATCTCAAGAAATCTTAGAATTCTTGATCACAATATGCCCAAAGACATTAGGTGAGAGAGTTAACCCTTTGATTCCATGCTCAATGCCTAAGGCCAAATATGATATGCACTCGATTCCCAATGCTTTGAATGTGAACCATAGTGTACCCTTGAGTAGCTCAGATTCTAGATCTGTCAATGCTAAGAGAGAGAACTCAAAGATGCCCTCTAGGAGTACTAATCTCAGTACCTCTAGTTTTAAGAAAGTGAACCTTAGTGCACCTGCATGTAGTTCAGATCCCAGCACATCTAAACAGGTGGTGCAAAGAGTAGTAAACCAAGCCAATGTTCCCATTCCCTCTACAGGAGTAATCAGTGACATTAAAGGGAGCAGGTCAAAGTCTCAAGACAATACAAGGAATGATAGGACCTCGCAAGCTAAGAATGTCCACTGGAAAAGAGTAGAAGAACAATCTAGGAACTTTATGTTTGAATCGAATAAAACGAATCGTGTTGATTCTAGTATTAGCCATAGGCGTACTGTAATTAATTCGAATTCTGATACTATTTGAAAACCTTGTACTGATGTCTGCTTGAATTCTGTTTCTAATCATGAATGTGGTGTTAATGTTCTGCCCAATGATGTTAATTGTCCAGTTAATATTGTTAATGCTAAAGTTCATGCTAGGAAGGCTAAAAGGCAAAAACGTAAGAAAGTTAGAAAACAGTGGAAACCCACAGGAAGAACATTCAGTAAAATAGGCTTTTATTGGACACCTGTTGGTCTTAAGACTAATCAGATAATGCCCACTAGAAAATGGATGCCTACTGGTAGAACTATTCCTTTAAGAAGTGATCACACTGTGAACAGGGCTAATACTGACACTAGTACTGCATCTATTCACATCGATTCCATTGCCTCACTTTCTGATATGAATGCTTCTATTTCTGATGTGGGTGTTCCAAACATTGTTACTAACCAAATGGAACCCATTCTTGCATGGGGATCCCAATTATCCAGTTATCCATTCTTGTCTGTGTTCAACTGCAGATCGTTCAAATCGTTCTGTGGTACCTGGACTCAGGCTGTTCCAAGCATATGACTGGAGACCGGTCGCGGCTCATGAACTTCGTGAGCAAATTCATCGGGACTGTTAGATTTGGTAATGATCATTTTGGTGCTATTATGGGTTATGGAGATTATGTTGTTGGTAATAGTGTCATCTCTATAGTGTACTATGTGGAAGGTTTAGGTCATAATCTGTTCTCTGTTGGTCAATTCTGTGATTCTGATCTAGAAGTAGCCTTCAGAAAACATACCTGCTTTGTTAGAGATCTTAATGGTAAGGAACTGTTGAAAGGAACTCGTGGCTCAAACCTTTACACCATCTCTATCGATTACATGATGAGGGCCTCTCCAATCTTCTTGTTATCTAAGGCTTCAAAAACAAAGTCATGGTTATGGCATCGTCGTCTCAATCACTTGAACTTCGGCACCATCAACGATCTTTCCAGAAAGGACTTAGTTGTAGGTCTACCTAGACTAAAGTATGAAAAGGATCATCTTTGTTCAGCATGTCAATTGGGAAAAAGCTAGAAGTATGCCCATAAACCCAAACCTACTAACTCCGTCACGGAAGTTCTTCATATGATTCATATGGATTTATGTGGACCAATGAGGGTGCAGAATATCTTTGGGAAGAAATATGTGTTAGTTGTGGTTGATGATTATTCTAGATTCACCTGGGTCAAGTTCTTAAGGACAAAGGATGAAACTCCTGATATCATCATCAAACTCATCAAACAGCTGCAGGTTAGACTAAACAAAACTGTCAGAATTATCAGAACAGACAATGGAACTGAGTTTGTCAACAAACAACTTAGTGAATTCTATGAAAGCGTTGGAATCAGCCATCAAAGAAGTGTTCCACGAACCCCTCAACAGAACGGTGTAGTTGAAAGACGAAATCGTACTCTTGTTGAAGCTGCTAGAACAATGCTGATCTACTCAAAGGTTCCAATGTTTCTCTGGGCTGAAGCAATTGCCACTGCATGCTACACACAAAATCGTTCCCTGATTCACACTATTCATGGAAAAACTCCATATGAACTTGTCCACAACAGAAAACCTAATCTATCTTTCCTTCGTGTGTTTGGTGCATTGTGCTATCCAACTAATGAGGGTCAAGACTTAGGCAAACTTAGGGCCAAAGCTGACATTGGAGTATTTGTAGGATATGCATCAAACAAAAAGGGATACCGAATCTACAACAAAAGAACCCGAAATATCATGGAAACAATTCACGTTACGTTTGATGAGCTGACCGGTCAAATGGCTCCTGGACACTCCAGCTCAGGACCCGCACTTCAAAACAGTCCCATTGGTTCATCCCTTGTTCCAAACTCCTCTCAAGAAACTCCATATGTACCTCCATCTGAAGATGATGTAAAGAAATTGTTTGATCCTATGTTTGATGAACTGTATGATTCAATTACTAATGAGGTGCTAATCCCTACAACAGAGGTTGCTCATATTCCAGTGAATGAAGTCAATCCTTCAGTCTCAATATCTTTAAGCCAAGAAGCACCTGCTGCTGATCCTTCAGTCTCATCAACAAATCATCATTCTTCAAATGTACATCATGGAAATGTTTCTGGCATCAATGATGAAGTTAATCCCTTTGCTACTCCTGAAGATGCTCCATTTGAAAACATATTTGCTACTCCTGAATCATCATCAGAACCATCTTCTTCAGGAGACATCGACTCAGCTACCTCAGTTCCTCAACAAATGCCACATGAACACCTCAGAAAATGGACTCACGATCATCCATTAGATAACATCATTGGTAATCCCTCTCGTCCTGTATCAACCCGGAAACAACTTGCAACCGATGCCTTATGGTGTTTCTTCAACTCCGTACTATCTAAGGTCGAACCAAAAGATGTTAAAACCGCCATGAATGAAGACAGCTGGTTCAATGCTATGCAAGATGAAATTCATGAGTTTGATCGTCTTGATGTATGGGAGTTAGTACCTGCTCCAGACTGTGCTATGATTATAGCTCTAAAATGGATCTTCAAAGTAAAACTTGATGAGCATGGTGATGTGTTGAAGAACAAGGCTCGATTAGTTGCTAAAGGATATCGTCAAGAGGAGGGTATAGACTTTGAAGAATCTTTTGCTCCAGTTGCTCGAATCGAGGCAATCAGAATCTTTCTGGCTAATGCTGCTAGTAAGAACATGGTAGTTTATCAGATGGATGTAAAGACGTCATTTCTAAACGGAGATCTTAAAGAAGTCGTCTACGTCAGCCAACCTGAAGGATTTGTGAATCAAGAGCATCCTACTCACGTTTATCGTTTGAAGAAGGCTCTTTACGGTTTAAAGCAAGCTCCAAGGGCATGGTATGATACACTGTCAAAGTTTCTTCTATCAACCGGATTCATCAAAGGAGCAGTTGATCCTACATTGTTCACCAGGAAGTCAGGCAAACATTTGATTCATGTTCAAATTTATGTTGATGATATTATTTTTGCCTCGACTGACCCAATGGAATGTGATCGTTTTTCAAATGAAATGAGTTCAAAGTTTCAAATGTCAATGATGGGACAAATGTCATTTTTCTTGGGATTACAAATTTCTCAAAGTCCCGGAGGCATTTTCATAAATCAATCTAAATATGCAACAGAGATTTTAAAGAAATTTGGATTTGATTCAAGTGACCCTGTTGACACCCCCATGATTGACCGAACCAAACTAGATGAGGACCTCTCAGGGATCATGATTGATCAAACGAAATATCGGAGTATGATTGGATCCCTGATGTATCTCACTGCTAGTAGACCAGACATCTTGTTCGCTGTCTGCATGTGTGCTAGATACCAGGCTAAGCCTACTAAAAAGCACCTTGAAGCAGTTAAACGGGTCTTTCGGTATCTCCAAGGAACCATCAATATGGGACTATGGTACCCGAAGGACACCGGTATGTCACTAACGGCCTATGCAGATGCTGATCATGCAGGTTGTCAAGATACACGTCGAAGTACGTCAGGAGGTGCTCAGTTTTTGGGTGATAAGCTTGTGAGCTGGTCTTCAAAGAAGCAAATGAGTACCTCTATTTCCTCTACAGAGGCTGAATACATAGCCATGTCATCTTGTTGTGCTCAAATCTTATGGATGAGATCTCAATTATCTGACTATGGCTATGAATTCAAAAAAAATCCCTCTGTACTGTGATAATAAAAGTGCTATTGCTCTCTCATGCAACAACGTTCAACACTCAAGAGCAAAGCATATCGACATTCGACATCATTTCATCAGGGAACAAGTAGAAAAAGGTGTGGTGGAACTATATTTTGTGAGGTCTAAATATCAATTAGCTGACATCTTCACCAAAGCTCTTCCAAGAGAACGTTTTGAGTTTATTCTTCCACGTCTTGGCTTGAAAAGCCTTCAACCAGAAACACTCAAACGTCTTCAGGAGGAAGACGAGGAGTAAAGGTCTATCTTCATCTATCTCTTGTATATATCTATTCAAAAATCAAATAGAAAAATATAAAATTTTCAAAATCCATAAAAATTTGAAAAATTCGAAAAATCTTAAAAAAATATTGTCATTTTGTCATGTTTCTCTCGGTTCGATTATATCTACGGTCTTTGTGTTGTCATTCAAAGAATGACACGGGTCTTTAGATGTTGTTCGAATTCTTTAAAAAAAAAAAAAAAAAAAAAAAAAAAAAAAAAAAAAAAAATCAAAAAATATTTTTGGGAGAAAGAGAAATGGTTTATTGTCATTTTCAGGCAATAAGCCGGTTTTAATAGAAAGAACAGAGCCATGTCTTAACATGTTTTCACATTCCATGCTCTGATTCTATAAACATTTATCTCTGAAAACCAAATGCTTTGAAAAATAACTCGATCTCTATTTTTGATAATCATCTGGACTTATTTGTCAAAATATCTATCTCTCAATCAACAACCTATGTCATTGATTGAGGGGGAGAATGATTTCAATTAAATCAAAAAGTTATTTGGCATTAAATTGTTTTCAAAAGATATACATGCATGTTTTATCAATGGAGTTTAAAGTCTTAAAATCCGATCCTTATCAGTTCAAACGCTTTCACAATCAAGTCACAATTCTCCTTAAAAGCTTTCAAAATCAATTTAAATCTATACGAGATCACAAAACTCAAATGTTTTGATAATTGTGATCGGGGGAGAATGTGTGATTTAAGTTGAATTTAAACTGATAATTCGGTAAATGGTTTCATAAGAGTGTACATGCTGTCCTTCCCACATGTGACAAACGATTTCAAATTTTCCATGCACATGTTTAGGGGGAGCATCTATATTAAACCTTTGATTTGAAACGTGATCATTCATCCCAATGTGCAGGTTCCCTCTATTATGTGCAAAACTCTTTTCAAACCTCGAGGCACATATTGAGGGGGAGCAAATTTATGGAAACCTCATCCTTCCCGAAAATGCTATACCTACTTGATTTGATGAGGGAAGTGATGTTGATATCTTTTAGAAAATGGTAATCAAAGAATTTAATTCTTTCTCTTGCCTCCGTGTGCAAAACATTTTCAAATACTTGAGGCACATGTTGAGGGGGAGTTCTCGTTCTAAAAATATCAAAAACAATTCAGGTACAAAATGCTTTGATAATATATCACAAGTATCTGAATTGATTTTCAAATGGTTTTCAATTGGATCCAATGGCAGACGAACAATACCAAATAGACCAACCAACTTTACTTTATGTACGGTGATATAAGGATGATAAGGTTAGGTATATGTTCCCATGATCCGCCAGAACCGGAGGGATCTACCCAGGGACAATCCACTAGTTAGTGTAGAAGTCCTTAGGTATGATGATAAAAGGAGAAAAAATGAGATATGGGAAGAGTGCGGACTAAGACTGAGCTAGTACTGGAATAAACCCAACAAGGTTCTAGCTATGAAGTCTCGGTAAGCACTGAAGGGGTTGAAGAATTAAAAAGAATTGAATGAGAAAAGGGTGAAAACAAATAGCCCTCCATTTATTCAACCTTAGGGCAGAAACCGGGTTCACTTCATATGCTACTGATGGTAACATCGGTATTGAAGACAAAGACGTCATGGACCCAGTGACGCACTGCACTTCAACTTTCCAAACCACTCAAGTCCCTCTTAAAAGGACTTGTTTCATTCTCACGGGGAACCAACATTACCTATCGACTTTATCTTAGAGATGGTTGATATTGAAGAAGGAGACCCTCTCCCTAGTCTCCGGCACAGGATCCAAATATGCACAAATTGAGTCTAGAGCCACGAGATCATCAATAAATCTCATTAGGACACTTTCAATGAAGACTCTCTGTTTCACATAATGTGGAAAGAGAGATTATATCTTGAGTCCTACGCACTATCCTTGTGGTATTGCCAGAACATCTGAGTGATGTGTTTACACATTCACAATGAAGATGGAAAGCCTTCTGTAGCCAACATCAAACAAGCTCCTGGTAGGTGGCATGTGAGATCTATTATATAGATCAACCATGTGACAACTGAACAGAAACAATGGGGCGATTCAATCTCTTGAATCAAACCTGGTTCAGGTTATGGATTGACGGATACCTTTGAAAAACCGGTCTGTGTGCTTAAAAACTCTTTTCTTTAGCACATCGACCGTGTACTCATTTTTCAAACCAAAAGGTATTTTTATGATTGATAATTGATTTTCAATAAAACCTTCGTTGTATTGCAAAAACAATTTCCATTTAGCAATACATGACTGTTTTTCAAATCTCTTTTCATCAATCAGTGGACTTAAAATTCGCTGGTTCACTCACTCCGTGTTGTCTTCTTTGAGATGTTCCGGTTTGAGAACAGCTAGAACAGCTGCGAAACCCTGTCAAGGAGATTCTTAGGAATCCTACCTGATCACAGGCAGTATTTATACTGATCAACGGGGAACCGTGGGCCGTGTACCTCAATTCAACGAAAGTGATCAAAGACACTTTCGTGCGATTTATTGCTAACTGTTGTATGCAGGTACGCCCGACGTTTGCAGCTGATCAGAATGAAGCGGTCAATCCATAGCCGCATGCTCACCTAACACATTCAACTCAAAGAAATCATGATTAGTGCATCAATGACTCTGATATTTTCACTCCAAGCTTCTGCTACGCTGCTGCCAATGTCATGATTCAACAAATGCTTCCGCTACTCTGATAAGAAGATATCATGATCCAGAATGTGAGCATGTCGGTCCTAAAGTCACAACACCACAAAGGATGTCACAGAGATTTTTGATAGAGGATGATCTCAAATGCTGGCTCAAAATTAGTATCACGTGGATCAGTAAAAGACCTCCACCTGGAGTAACCAAACATGCAATGTGAAGAATCAATGACTACGAGCTTCGAAGCAAAACACTACATCAAGAATGCAAGATCAATTTTTAATGTAATATCTGTTTGTATTCAATGTAATTTTAGTACATGATTGAGGTGACCTCCCTTAGGGGGAGATTGTTAGGAATTAGAAATTCCCGGTATTAAAGAGTCGGTCACCTCAAGTATATGTAATCGTTAGAAAGCTCGTAGTCATAGTTCATTTAAGTTTAGTAGTATTTAGTTAAGTAACATCGTGGAGGACGGACGGGTCTTTACCCACTGTATGCCTGATCCACAGCCCAAAGTGTGGCGATTTATGTAAGACTATAAATACTCTCTACCTCCCAAGGTAGAGAGTTGGAGCTCATAATAATATCTTTCACTTTCTCTCACTAAGTTCCCTAAACCTCTAACTTTCTCTCTCTAGAATTCCATCTATATGCTACTTTGTGTTATGGTTTGATGTGTATGTGAAAAGTTATATCTTACAGTATATCAACTGAAACCCAAGAACGACATCAAGGTCTTGATAAAAGTAAGATCTCAGGTAGGGATTTGTAAAACTTTATGCTTTTGTGACTTTGATGTCTAACCAAACACAAAAGAAATAATGAAACCGTATGGTTTTGCTCTTACTCTTAAGAAAGTTCAAATACTACTAAGAAGCTTAACATACAAACAGATCTAACATACTAAGAAAGTTCAAATACCACTTGATACTTTCATCAAACCCTAATATTTCATAAACTCACGCCCCCATCTTAATCTTTCACCTACTCACTTTTGACTCAGAAAAAACAACAAATCTCACAAATTCAATTCCATCAAAGCACATAATATCACAAACGCTCCTTCATATTACTTCCATCATCAATCGTATATCAACTGAAACCCAAGAACGACATCAAGGTCTTGATAAAAGTAAGATCTCAGGTAGGTTTGATTTGTAAAACTTTATGCTTTTGTGACTTTGATGTCTAACCAAACACAAAAGAAATAATGAAACCGTATGGTTTTGTTCTTACTCTTAAGAAAGTTCAAATACTACTAAGAAGCTTAACATACAAACAAATCTATGATGAATTTATCTTTATGGTTTTTGTCTTTGGACGATTATTGAGTACCAAAAAAGATAAAACTGAGATCTAATTTTGTCATATAGATTCGGTTCAGTGAAGATATCATTCGTTTTAATGACCTTAGAGTCATCATTTATTTCTTGAAATAAAAAACAACACGAAGAATGAATATGAGATTTATTTTTGTCATTGTTTCAGTTTGAGTCGAGAAAGGTTTAGATGAGTCTAGGATAGTTGAGTCTTCGTTATGAATTGTGATGGGTTTGGTATTGGATTTGATAAAGTAGTGTTGATGTCCCGAGTTTTAGATCTATTTCGTATCGAGGACCGTTGATAAAGTAGTCGATGGTATTTGTGATTGTTAGGTCAAGGTCTTGTTAAAGGTCCATAACAGTTTACGAGTAACTTCTATTTTCCTCATCTCATCTTTCTTTACTTACGCGTAAAAAACAAGAACCTTATGCTTAAACATGTTGGTTCTGACCTTATGCGTAAAACAAGAAACGGTTTATGCGTAAGAAATCTTATGCGTAAGACCTTATGCGTAAAAAATCCTTACGCGTAAACATGGCCTTATGCGTAAACACGGTCTTACGCATAAAGCTTATGCGTAAGCATAGGCTTGTGCGTAAAAACTGTGCATAACTGTTCTTACGCATAACTTCACAGTTATGCGTAAATATCTCTGAAGATGGCTCCTTAGGCGTAAAAATAGGGTTTTGACCCTTTGTTGACTTTTCCGGCAATTTTTCCGACCAAGATCTCCGACCAGTTACATGAACCCAGAAAAATAGTATGAAAGACCTTCTTTTGACCCACTTTGACTCCAACATTCTGAAAACTTGACCACATAATATTCACGAGATGGTACAAAAAATGCTTAACAACTTGTTAAAACAGAAACTTTTGTGCAAAACAAGGTTATGTTAAACACAACATTATATGAGAATAACACAGCTTGTTAAAACATCTGAACATTTGACCATAAGATACATATTAAAAAACTTGTAAAAAAACTGTTAAACACAAAAGTATATGAGAAAGATTAAAACTTTGTTAAAACAGATTTTACAAGAACGATTTTTTGACAAGATACATCACCAACAATCAACCAATGATAAAAAACCGACCTTGCTCTTGATACCACTGTTAGGTCACCATATAAGTAACACAAGCATCAATATAAGAAATAGAGAAGAGAATAGATCGGTTGAACAACTAACCAAACACACACACACGTATAAGTATAGAAAGGTTATGCGTAGAGTATGAATGAAAGAGTAAATTGAACAACCAACCCTCAAGTGAGGGTTATTACAAGGTATTTATAGGAGAGGGAGCTAGGGCAGCACTCCTAGTCCCTTCCTTTCCTTAGTGGACTTGGGCCTAGGCTTATGGGCCTTCTACATAAGCCTAAGCTAATAACTAACATAAAGGCCATAATTAAGCTAACTATTACATATGAATCACTAACACTTGAATTAGGTTTAGGAGTGATTCCAACAAATAAGATCCGCAAATGCTTAGCCGATAATTTAGCTTTGCAAATTAAAGTCAATCATGGGAACTTGCAAACTCTTTGCTTTGTTAAGCTAGAATTCACGTTTTATAGCTCCTTGTATGAAAAACTAGCGAAAGCTTTTAATTATCAGTGGATAAGGGAACAAGCTAGGGCTCAACACTCCTGGTCAAGTCAAAATTCTATTCCTACTCTAACCAGCGGAAAGCCAACAAGGTGGCAAAACATATACATTAAATTTTTGAATTTTTCACATTTTTGCATCAATTTTTCTTCATTTTTGAGGAAAAACGAGGTTTCTAGAGTACACGGCAAAGTGCTAAGCAAAAAATCTAATCGAAAGATAAAATGAAACATTGTCCTCAATGTTTAAAGGTAAGGGTTCTCAACGCATATCTAAAGCCATTTATTATATACTAAAAGATAAACGATAATCGATAAAGATTTTGGATATCGGATTTCCATAAAAGCATCGAAACATGAAACTCGAGTGGAGAAAAGGCAAAACATCGAGCACCAGAGTCTTCATATATCAGGGAAATCCTGGACATAAAAACAAAACAACACGAAACACGAGAAATAGAAGAGTTGAACCTCCTCATGTCACTTATTAGAAAACATAAATAAGATAGAAGGATAAGCATGGGTTGCCACCCACGAAGCGCTTGTTTTTCTGCAAGTCTCTAGCTTGACTCTCCTCGAGTTTCTTTGTCCTTGGAGTCATCACATACAAGAGATTTCTTTTTCAAAACAATTTCCCTAAAAATTTGACATTTATCGTTCTTGAAAAAAAAGTGACTTTTGTCACCCATGAGGATTCCGGGATCAAAAACTTTGTTTTCATTTCCAAAAGGAAACGTAGTTGAAAACTCAACAAAACAATTCTCATGGGAGCAAATACCATTATCATTCAGTTGTTGAAACAAAACATCCTTTTTAAAAGATTTGAGTTCTCTGAGAGTGAACTCCCGTGAATGGTAATATACCGGGTTTGAAAACTTTGTCCTCTGAGAGGAATGAAATGAAAGTATCATCCATGGGAAAATCCTCACGAGAAAGGGAGACACTCTCAGATAAAAACGATTGTAGGACATCTGGGTCAACAAGCTCATTAATATAAATTTTTACTTTCTTTTCTTTCTTAGGATAGAATGGATCATTATATTCAAGTTCTTCCAAAAGATTGTGAATAAAATCCAAATGATCATTCTCCGAAGGAATCGATTCCGTGAGAGCGAGTTCATCGATGAACTCCTCGAAATAATCCTTATCAATTGATGGCTCAATTGACGGATCTCAATTCAACAAATATTCAATTTCTCGTAAATCGGATTCAAAATGAAAGACGTCGCTACTACACAAAAGGTCAAAGAGATCTCTAAATAGAGATTGGTTACGGAAAACCCCGATCTTTTAAACAAAAATTACACGGGGATTCAAAATGCCAAATACAAAGACTAGTGAATTTCCCATACCCAGTTTCTATCTACAAAAAAATTAAGTGGTTCTTTCCCACTTTTTCACTTTTAGTAATTTGAAATCGCACGCTCCAAAATTTAAAATCACATATTTTTATATTTTGATAAAACTAAAATATTGAAAACACACACTCCAACTTTATCTACGGATTCTTCTTCTTTTCCCAACTCACACTTCAAAAAAATTGGAGATCTTGATCCAAATCCAATCGATTTCTCTTAAAGTCAGCTAATTTAATATGATTTATATAAGCTATAGTTATATTCTTGAATCTTTGCAAGTTCCTTGTTAAAAGTTCAGAAATGGGGATCTTGATCGAAATCCGAAATTAGGGTTTTTGGCCCAAAGCAAAAATTTAGGGTTTTGTTAATTTGTTAATCAAATATGAATTATGATTCTATATGGGTAATTATGATTTTGTTGTCATCTTTAATTTCATATTCTATTCGTGTATATGAATATATGTTATTTTTATATAACCATAATTAGCTTTGGTTGAATTTTGATAAGCATTGCTAAGCTGATAATATCCCCAAATATACAGGATTCACATAAATATACAAGGAATTGTTAAGGAGAACTATTGTGCTAAAATATATATCCCTTGTTACCACAACTTGTATGGACACTTTTCTTAAAATATTTTAACATATAGTTTCAGTTGATTTTCCTCTAGCGTTAAGTATTTTTGACATGTTTATAAGTTATCTCAAGTTTAGGAGTTGCTGAATGATATATCTTGAATTTCTTGGCTAAAAGGGTCTTTTGGATCTACTTTGCAAGGTAACTTGCGATAATCAGTATCAAGTATTTGTGTTAACTAAGCCTGCCTCTCATTTTTCGATTATATGAGATCAAGATAATTATGTTTCAATATTTAGCCAATGAGATTTTATAACAGAACTAATGATTGAGTAACTTTACGATTTAACAACTCCTTCAAATTCCAAACAACCCAAAGTGTTTTTTATTGAATGAGAAGACTCAGAATGTTTCAATAGTTTACTAGTGCTTCACTCTCAAAATTATACTTTCACGTCTCATGAAAGACAAGTAGATCAATTTGATATGGATTAGTTGTTGAGTATTACATTTTGTCATTTTAAGCTACAAAAGTTTTAGAATAATGGTGAGTTCTCACGCTTTCTTTTGCTATTGATGATAACTTCGCAATGTAGATATTGCCATTATTGATGGTTTTAACATGGTCTTAAATTTTTTTTCATTATGTTTTTCTAATTATATTTTTATTTTTTTACCTTTTAACGTTTTTTTAAAATTTCTTTATTTTTTTTCTTGGTCTTGTGATTTTACACATACAGGATGTTCATGCTTCTACTGAGGATAATGACGATATTGATTGGGGTACTCATGATGGACTTGAAACCCAGAACATAGCCATGACATCTTGTGTGGATATCATTTTTCTAGGTTGATGATATTTTTTGAACTAAGGTTGATGATTGATTTGTCTAATACTTACTTATTTTTTATGGTGATACAAGTAATATGTAGTAATCGTTGTTCTTGAATAATGACTTAGTCAGTTAGTTTTAGAAGGAACATATGGTGCTACCTTCAGTTCTTGACCTTCTAATGTGATCTACCTTCCTAGCTCCTATAGCACCTGTCAACTGTTATATTACTGCTGATTTTAGTCGTAGGGGGTGTTTGGGATTGGTTGTACAGGTTGTTTGGGATTGTTTAAGAAGTTTATGTACATGATGCTTAATGGTTGCTCTCATGAAAAGAATTTTCAGCTGTTCATGGGTGCATCCTTCTCATGTACTTTTTATTTAGTAATCATATGACACTCAATTTTATTTTCCTGGTGCTGTGCTAACTTATTTCACAGGTTGATTATAAAGAAAAGTCACTTGATAACTTTGGTGACATTAAATAAATTGTCAAGTATGTTGCATTGTTAAAAATGGATAGCAAACCACAAGATTCTGTATGCATCTTATTTATATAATTTTTTCGGACTAGATTTTTGGTATTTAGCTGTAGAAATAAAGTATTATTGTTGATATTCAGCACAAGAGTGAAAGTCTTCTTGGGCATTGTGAAGCTGATTAATCCTCCTAACATTCAGAAGAAATCTGATGCATATAAAATGCCTCATTCAAAGGCTGCATCTGCAAAAGAGGCATAGGTGCATCACGATACATTTTTTCTAGATTTTGTAGAACTTAGCATCACGACTTTATAGTTAAATCTTATGATATGTTGTCGAGTGGATGTTTCGATCCATTTGTTAGACGATTATGTTATATCTCTAACAGGTCAAGCTAGTAAAAGATAGCTTATATGGAAACATACAAAATGTATAAAAAGAATGCTTTTACTGAATAAGTATCCTAGATCATCTTGCTTTTAATTATTTTTCATGTAAAAACTTAACACATCTGCATTCATTTGTCTAGATCATCTGTTATTAAAAAAGAAGAAAACGTATGGAAACTTGACGAAAAGAAGGAGCAGATCGTGAAACCATAAGAGGCAAATGTTAGATTAGATTGTTGTGCACAATAAGTTGTAAATAAGTGATTTCCGTCACACAAATCATGTAAGGATTATAGCTTAGAGTTGTAAATGATGTTTTGTTTTAGCACAATTTGATATCATTAATACTAAAGTTATATTGTATTAGCTCCAACTGTGAATTAGTGCTTTAATTATTCTGAAAAAGTGGAAAGTTAGTGAAAATATTTAAACCAATGTCTTTATAAAATAATTCTTACAAAGACCGGTTAAAAGATTTAAAAACGAGTTTGTTTGCTCTATTGTAAAAACTGGTTTAGACAAGAAAACAAGTCTCAACGCTCCTAATAGAAACCTGTTGTAGAACAGGTTTCACTGACTCTTGGTAATAGAGATACCCCCTTACAGAGAGTGGTTCCAAAACCGGTCATTATGAGCTATTCTAACCAGTCTCAATGACAAAAAGGTTAATTCAAATGGTTAAAAAGGTAGTACTGCTATTGGAAATCTTAGTACGGCTAGTGTATGATCAATCTCTAAGTCTCAAGATGTTTTTTTGCAAAAGTTTGTAACAAAGGTAGTAATGCTATTGGAAATCTTAGTACGGCTAGTGTGTATGATTCCACTGCTTGTTCTTTTTGTTAAGTCCTGCTAGTGCATATCATGTTTTAGTGCTTGTGTTACACTTATAACTACTATGTGTCTAACCTTAACAAAGGTTGTGTAGTTCTGGGTTGTATTTGTCTCATGCAGGTTTTTGAAGAAGATTCGTACATAGTTTGTTGGATTGTTTATGAACACTAGGATTTTTGGACTTTGCTCTGGACCTTTTAGTGTCAAAAAAAAATAAAAGTAAAAATAACACAAAAAAAATAATAAACTAAATAAATAAATAAATAAACATAAAAAAATAATAATAATAAAATTGTGTAAATTTTTTTGTATTCTCCTTCAAAAAGATGCATGATATACTACATTGCCAAATCATTTGCAAAGGAGGACTTGGTTGGAAGATTGGAGTGCAAAGCTGTTCCAACTGCTAGCTTGCATGGAAAAACTGCTAGTGTTACGAGAACAATGCTAGTTAGTTGACCATGAGGATACCATGAAACTTATACAGGAATTAATGGCTAAATGTACTACAATGGAGTCTAAAATCACTGGCATACAACAAATAACCTCTTCTCATGATAACACAATCAGAAAGTTGCAGCACAGGGTAAGAGGTTTAGAGCGACAAGGGAGGCCAAGGGTCAACAAATTTAAAAGAGATTGCTGATTTTGAAACTCCTTTAGCGATCAGGATGACACTAGCAATTTGAAAGCACCCTCCAAAAAAGGTATTTTGTGCTTAAGAAGAAACTTGGTGATTTTTATTGTAAATATCAAGTTTAGGGGAGGATTGTTGGGTTTTTGGTTCTGTTGGACGAATTATTCAAAGTATGGATCAACTCGCATCTTTTAAAATATACCATGGCTAGTGGGAATGGAAGAACTGCTGATAGATCAAAAGTTGTGGATAAAGATTGTGAGTCTGAGACAGAGTATCAAGTTTGTTAATACTGTTGGGAATTATGCGAAGTAGGATTTCTGCTGTCATTACTGCCGAAGGATTCTGCTGAAGTAGAAGCAGAATCTGCTGAAGAAGACATTTTGCTGAAGTGTAAAAGCAGTGTCGTGTTACTGCTGAAGGGTGGAAGCTGACTAGGATCAGCATGCGCTGTTTTATTTAAATGCTACCCTATCATTATTCTTGTATTGCCCAAGGTTAGCATGGGTATTATTGTACTGCTCAATTTTATCTAGTGCTTTAGTCATTAAATGCATACTTGAATGTTTAGTCGATTGAGTAGTAATAGTATTAGGGTTCCTTGTCTATAAAAGGAACCTCATAGTTTGTAATAGACAACAACTTGAAACATAGAGTTTTAGTGAATAAAAGATCCATAGAGGATCTAAGTGTTCTTAGTTATAACAACTTGTATTTACTTTCCGCTATAGAATACGAGTTGTAGAGACTGTCTATTAGTTTGCTTATGATTACATAGGCAACACTAACAATCCACGAGTGCTAAAGATCTGTCAAGGTCTAAGAGTATACAACAAGTGGTATCAGAGACTCGGGAGAGTCTCTACGATACTGAGAACCTTATTTACCTCACCCTCTTACAACCAAAAACATATTCACCATGCCTGGAACTGATGATGAATCAGAAGTCACCACCAACAACAACTTCAAAAACACCACCTCTATGCAGCAACTTAGTCTCTCCAACAGTAATGGCAAGTTTCCAAATCTAAAAAAGGAAGAGTATGATCTGTGGACCATGAAGATGCAGAACTGGATCTCCAATATTGATTGGAATCTATGGGAGATTGTGAAGAATGGTAACAGTCTGAAGAAGACCATCCCAGATCTTGATGGTAAGTTTACCATTGCTCCTCCCAAAACTGCTGAAGAGGTTTTAGCTGTGCAAAGAGAGCACAAGGTAAGAACCATCCTCCTTCAATCTATTCCTGAAGATCACTTGGGTGATTTTCACCACATGGTTGATGCAAAGGACATCTGGATGGCTCTTAAAGCAAGGTTTGGTGGAAATGAAGAGTCCAGGAGAATGAGGAAGTCCATGCTGAGACAACACTTCCAAGAGTTTAATATCTCTGAAGAAGAAGGTATCCACAAGGGATACGACAGGTTTCACAAGATTCTGAGTCAGCTAAACCAGCTGAATGCCAAACCTGACAATGATGATTGCAACTCCAAGTTCCTTCGATCTCTGCCTCCATCATGGTTACATGTCAGTATAGCTCTTAAGGCTAAAGGTGGGTTGGACATACTCACTTTTGATGAGCTATACAACAAACTCAAATATCTTGAACCTGATGTGAGATCCCCCTACTGTGCCTCCTCTTCTGGTCATACAGCCTTTGTTGGGACATCTCACTCCAATATGATGATGCATGCTCCAAGTCCATCTTACTTACCATCATCATCTTATCGTCCCACTCCATCATATCCTCAAGCTAAAACTGGTAGTGTATTGGAGGATGTTCTTCATTCATTTGTTGCTGATTATGATACTCAGCAGCATCTTGTATATGAAGACTTTGACCAGGTGGACCCACTTGAGATGGAGGAGATGAAGCTGAAATGGCAGGTGGCCATGCTTTCAGTGGATATCAAAAGGTTTGAGGATAAGGCAGGTAGAAAGTTTGGCTTCAAGGGAAAGGATCCAGCTCGCTTTGACAGGAGAAAGGTCAAGTGTTTCTCTTGCCACCAGATGGGTCATTTCTCAAGGGAATGCAAAGACAGGAAGAGTGGAGAGGGAGCTAGCTACAATTCCTATCAGCATAATCAGAAAGGAGCTAGCACTTCAGCAGCTCTAGTCACCATGGATGAACAGGTCAACTGGGCTGCACATGAACCTGTGAATGAGGAAGCTGCTGATACAGAGAAGCTTGGATTGCTGGCTAGATGTACTTCAGAAGATAGGCATGATCAATTTGCCTTCATGGGACTTTCTCAGGTACACAATTGTATATTTGGTTGTAGTGAAAGATACAATGAACTGAAAGAAGCTTATGATACTATGAAACCTAAATACAATGAATGCTATGTTGATAATGAAGCTTATAAACTTTCGTTAAAAACATTAGAAAGACAAAAGGTATGGTTTCAAAAGAATCAGATAGCTTATGAAGAAAAGATTAAGGTGCTTCAATTTGATCTAGATATTGCAAACATTAACTTTAAACGCACTGAAAAAGAAAAAGATGATACTATTACTGAGAATCTAGAGCTTAAAGAAAAACTTGCAGAGGAAATAGCTAGACATAAACAATGATTGATATCTGGTGACAATCTAGCTAGAGAACTCTATAATAGTCAGTCTGTGAACTCAGGAATAGGTTTAGGTTTTCAAAAGTATGTAGGATTGGAAGCTAGGCAAGATGGGCGTAAATCTACACCTGCAGGCTTAGAACATTTTAAAAAGGAAGGTGATTTACATGCTGTCCCTGGACCTATTAGAGGTGAATTCATGCCCACTGACCTGTCTATCACTGTTGACTTTGATGGATCACACCATCTGTATGGCAAAAAGTCAAAAGACTTGCCAGACAACGATGCTTCATCTTATGATTTTGTCTCTTTCTCTGACAGTGACAATTCATCGGATCAAGGATCTACTTACAGCTGTGATTCAAGTGATAAGTCAGACCTTCCCAAGCCCTCACCTGAGCCTACACCCAAGCCTGCACCCAAGACTATCTACAAGCCTTCTAGGATAGCTGCTGAGGAATCTACTTCCAAGCCTGTTTCCCCTGAAGACTTGTCTTTTAAATCTTTGAATAATTTGTCTGTTAAAAACAATTCCTTTAATGTTCCTGGTTTAAGTTCTTCTACATGTAATAGAACATCTGCTTTGTTGAATAAATCTTCCGAAAGGAATACTTGTTTTGTTTGTGGAAGTAAACTTCATTTAATTAAGGATTGTGATTTTTATGAGCAAAGATTGGGTGCATGTGCTCTTCAGCAGAAACCTAGACCAGTGTGGACCAATGTTAAGAATATTCCACCTTATGTCCCACAAGCTACTTATACTGACTCTTCTTGGAGGAGGTCAGCTGATAGACCTTATGTGCAACCTACTAGCCCATATTTTAAACATGGTTATTGGCCTGCATATGTTGACTCTATAAATCATGGGAAATGGTGTAGGGGTGCTGCTGTCAAGTCCTCAGCAGGTTGTTCTTGGCCTGCATAGTTTAAGGGGAGGCATAGGCCTCAGGGGAGGCATATGCCTCAGGGGAGGATTTTTCTCTGTCTTGTATGTTTTTTTTTAGTTAAAAAAAAAAAAAAAAAAAAAAAAAAAAAAAAAAAAAAAAGAACTAACTTTCTTCTACAGGTTTGTTGTATTTTGTTGATGGTTTTTAACTCACCAGATATACCTTGTGTGTATCAAAGAGTTGGCTAGTCCAAAGGGTACAGCTTTGGTAAAGACACATCAAATCTGTTGATAGCTGTAATGATTTGCTCAAAATCATAGGGTCTGCAACCACCCATGCTTGATTGCTGAGAGTTGTATGGTCATCAATTCACCATGGTCTATTCCTTTTTGGAATCCAAGAATTGGCTAGCCCACAAGTATATGGCTTGTGGTAAAGGCAACTATCCCCATATTTGGTTATCAATTCACCAATTCTAAGAATTGACTAGTCCTGAGCAAACGGCTACAGGTAAAGACACATCAAATCCGTTTATATAGTTGCTGATTTGCTCATAAATCAGATGGTTATCAATGTACCATAGTTTTCGGACTTAAACATCTGGCTACTCCAGTAGTGATGGCTATTGGTAAAGAGACATCAAATCTATTATTTTCAATGGTTCACCTCTCTCAGATGTTAACACACCTGGCTGTGATGAGAATAGTATGCAACTAATAAGTATTGATGTACATTATGTCATGTGTTGCTGCAAAGACCTGGAGTTTCAAAGTTTGCTCATCATAGAGATGAGTTTGTTATTGGTTCTTTGCTACTGATGTTTGAGAACAATCCTCTAGTACTGAAGTCTCTAAGATCAATCAAGGTAGGAAACTGGAACTTAACCAAGTCAAATTCCAGTTTAGGGGAGGATTGTTGGGAATTATGCGAAGTAGGATTTCTGCTGTCATTACTGCCGAAGGATTCTGCTGAAGTAGAAGCAGAATCTGCGTAAGAAGACATTATGCTGAAGTGTAAAAGCAGTGCCGTGTTACTGCTGAAGGGTGGAAGCTGACTAGGATCAGCATGCGCTGTTTTATTTAAATGCTAACCCATCATTATTCTTGTACTGCCCAAGGTTAGCATGGGTATTATTGTACTGCTCAATTTTATCTAGTGCTTTAGTCATTAAATGCATACTTGAATGTTTAGTCGATTGAGTAGTAATAGTATTAGGGTTCCTTGTCTATAAAAGGAACCTCATAGTTTGTAATAGACAACAACTTGAAACATAGAGTTTCAATGAATAAAAGATCCATAGAGGATCTAAGTGTTCTTAGTTATAACAACTTGTATTTACTTTCCGCTATAGAATACGAGTTGTAGAGACTGTCTATTAGTTTGCTTATGATTACATAGGCAACACTAACGATCCACGAGTGCTAAAGATCTGTCAAGGTCTGAGAGTTTACAACAAGTTTTTTTTTTTTATATAACTAAGAACACTTAGATCCTCTATGGATCTTTTATTCACTGAAACTCTATGTTTCAAGTTGTTTTCTATTACAAACTATGAGGTTCCTTTTATAGACAAGGAACCCTAATACTATTACTACTCAATCGACTAAACATTCAAGTATGCATTTAATGACTAAAGCACTAGATAAAATTGAGCAGTACAATAATACCCATGCTAACCTTGGGCAGTACAAGAATAATGATGGGTTAGCATTTAAATAAAACAGCGCATGCTGATCCTAGTCAGCTTCCACCCTTCAGCAGTAACACGGCACTGCTTTTACACTTCAGCAGAATGTCTTCTTCAGCAGATTCTGCTTCTACTTCAGCAGAATCCTTCGGCAGTAATGACAGCAGAAATCCTACTTCGCATAATTCCCAATATACTGATGGGAGGATTGTCTCAGTGGATGAAAGTAACAGTATTGAGCTTACTAGACGAGATGGAAAGAAAAGTCGGTACTATACTTTTGGGAATATGTTATTCTTTTTTACTACAAATGATTTGGAGGAGCTCTGGAAGGTACTGTCTTTTAGATGGGGAAAGCTTGGACCAACATGAACCATGTCTAGGTCTATGTGGACTGCATTGAAGTGCATGTTTGAGCCCAATCCAGAAGATAAATGTTGGGAAGCTTGTGTGGTTGAAGAATGGATGTTGTATGCTTATCCAAGAGTACATGTTGTTAAGACTTCAAAAGAGAAAATCTACATGCTGTTTGACAGAGATTACCCTTTAATGAAGACTGTAGCCAGACAGATGTTGGAAGTTAAGCTTAATCTGCAATTTACAAAATCAACTCATCCAATTGTTCATCCACTGCTAATAAAGATTGAGAAGATTGCTGATTATGAAATTCCTTTGGCCATCAAAGGCAAGCCTCAAGGTAGAATGAAAAGAAAGGCAGACAGATCAAAAGCATTTGATGAAGAATCTGAGTCTGATAAGGTATTGTGGGCTTAGATAGGTGGAAACGGAACATCCAATTTTCTGTATAGGTTTACTTTTTTTACCTACAAACAATAAATAAATAACAACAAAGTTTAACAGGCTTACGTTTGAAAAAAGGTTCGAACGATCAGTTCTTTTAAGGATGGACTTCCTAGACCAGCCAAGTGCTCTTGGTATCACATTTGGATGTTTAATCCACCAAGCATGAGATTTTTCAAACGAATAAAGGATCCACACCTATGAGAATAAAAAAAAAACAAAAAAAAAAACAAAAAAAACAAAAAACACAAAAAAAAACAAAAAAATACATAAAGTTTTAAATATAGAAATCAGTAAAAATGTTAAGTTGGAAAATGGATACCTGAAACCCAAACACAAATCCAGACAGTGTGTATGTCGGACAATGCTTTGGATCTTTCTTCAATCTTAAAAGGTGGTCATCCGTGTGCTTATCAAATACATTATGAAGTTGGTCGTATAAATGAGTCCAAATATGCTCACCCCATGGAAAAGCATTCCAATCATCTAGATTATCAACTAATTACCTCATCAGTGTATCATCCACCTCGCATGTCAACAAACGACCCATAAAGATCACCTCTAAGGCTAACAAAAGACAAAGACGTACAGCGTCTTCATCAGATATCTGTCGAAACTGCTCTTCATCCTCGATAACACCAATAAAATCTAAGTTGGTTAGAATATACCCTTACTTGTCAGGAAATACCCTGTTACAAAAATTTAGAGAACCATATGTATACAACCCAAAGCTTACATATCCAAACCGCAGGCGGGTCATTAGACAAAACTCACGATGACCAAAATGTAAAGCATGCCCTTCAATGTAAAAAATGAAGGGCATATCATAGTGAGAATCGTCAACTTTATGCTGTTTCCTTAGCATATAATCTATGATGTGCGTTTCAAGTTCAAAAAACAAGAGATCAATCCAGCTTCCAAAGCAGGTATTCCTAAACAAGATGCGGCGTTTTGCGTCTAACGTTTGCTTTATCAACCAAAATTAGTTCAGTTTAGTTGTAATGATTAACTTAGCTTCATAGTCCTAAAAAGGGTAAACAAAAAAAAATAATTCTGACCATAGAAGGAATGTATACCAACGTCGTAAACAATTGCGTAGACGATGCATATAAACCACTCCTTATTAGTCTACAGACTGCCACTAAATTTTTTAACGAACCAAGTTATGTTACATACCTAACTAACGACATCTAACGTATTATACCCTACATAATTACGAATCAAACAGACATAAAAAAGGAGCAATGGATTATAGAATGGAATTAACACCTATCTAACATAGGTATTAATCGAATAACAACAACGATTTATTATAACATAGAACCAGTTGGAAATAAATCATATGCAATAAACAACGAGAAAAATATTTACGTACCATATTTGGCCACATTTTTGAAAAAAACTTGATCAATCGAATGTGGTTTGCAATCAACCCTGTAGCTTTCTAGATGGTGACATAACTGACGATACAAGGAAGAGAGGGACTAAGGAAGAAGAGGGTTTGATTTGTGAAAACAAGTAAGTAAGAATGTTTTTATGCGAGAAGCAAAAACAGAGAAAAACGGTAACTGTGATTGTTTTTGTGCGAGTGGGTTTTTGATTTTGAATAGAAATGTAATGTACTGTTACTATTTAAAAGCGTACTTTCTGTGTAATTTGAAATGACGAAACAACCCTTATTAAAATATACGGTTGCCCAGCGCACTTTAGTTACTCTAAAAACATTACCTTACACATACAAGACACTTGTCATAATGTCGATGAGTTGCCCAATGACGGCGGTTGCCCTCGGTCCATTTTCAAATAAAAAAAAGTATTCCGGAAAGTGATTAGCCTCAGGGCGCCGGGGGCATTTGCGTCATTTTCCCTTTTAGAAAATGTTAATCAAAGATTGGATCTTTCCTTCTCAATCTAAGATTTCAATGTCCTCTTGCCTCCATGTGCTAAAAAAATTTCTAATACTTGAAGCACATGTTGAGGGGGAGCTTTTCTAAAATATCAAAAACAATTAAGGAACAAAATGTTTTAATTTTACATCACAAGTAACTTGATTGATTTTCAAATGGTTTTTCAATTGGTTTCAAAGGCGGAATGAACAATACCAAAAGACCGACCAATTTACTTTATGCATGGTGTTATAAGGATGGTTACGTTAGGTATTCGTTCCCACGATCCCGCCAGAGCCGGATGGATCTACCCAGGGACAATCTACTATATAGTATAGAGTCCTTATGTGAAGTCCCAAACCTTGGATCTAGAACACTTAGCTTGTAAACGTGTTAGTTGCCTTGGATGGTTCCAAAACAACAATGAGAAACTTTGTTGTAGATACACACAAGTATGCGGAATCTACTTGAATGTACTTTAGAAGATTAAAGTAAACACAATGTAACACCAACAGCTTCAATATTATTGAGTAATAATACGAGTACTCTCCTAGTACTAGGGTTTACAACCTTGAAGCTTTTCTTAAGACGGCTAGAGAATAGGTATTTGTTTAACCTAGCTAGGATCTCCTTTTATATACTAAGGAGATCCCTTACAGAGATAACTATGCCTTAAGCATGTCATATCTTCTATTGGAATTGAAGATATGTTGTTACAAACCATACACGACATTCCTAACATAGATCAGTACAAACTCTAACACTATCAGTACTAAAATTTCCACTATCAGTACTAACTGGTTAATACTTATCAAATGATACTATCAGTACTAACTTTACTACTATAAGTATTAACTCCCAAAAGCGAATTTCCCAACAATCCTCCTCTAAACTTGTGATTGGGTTTCAGAATCACAAGTTTGTTCAGTCTTTGAGGATTCTTTCAAGCTCACTTTCCTCTGCTAGGTCTTCCAGCTTGGTCAAAGATCTTTATCATCAACTCCTTAGCCAGGTCAACTGCATTTCCCATCCTTAGCCCTGCTGTCAGCATTTGTAGAAGAGTTCCTAATGCAAGTGGGTAAGTTCTTTCAACCAGCATGTAGATATCAGTCCCATTGCATGTAGTGACCAAGTGCAGTCCACAAGAATCAATCAGGGTCCAGCTGAGAGTTTCATCACCAGTTTGAAACTTCCATTGCTCTCCTACTGGATCAGGTTCAAAGATATTTTGAAGCTCATAAAGTAACTCCAGATCTTTATCATTATCTGGATCTCTGTTCTTGAACCTTTCCTTGACTAACTCCCATAGCTTGAGTAGATCCTCCCTATCAATGAATGTAAATAATTCTACTAAGTATAAATAGGCACTTGTCCTTCCACCTGCCCTATGAATTCTCCAATGCCTTTTTCCATCTTCAGTGTAGATATCCTAGTTGATGATTGGGTATCTGGTATTGATGGGCTCTAAGTATAGTGCTTCTTCTGGGGCTTCAATTAACATCATCTGATTGAGTTCCTCTTCAGTGAGTCCACCTTCATCTTCAGATGCTTTCAGTCTTTTGGGTGCAGTTGAGGAAGCTCCTTCTTCTGATGGTCTCTTGTAGCTTCCTATGGGGAGTGGGCCTCTAACTGTATCATCTGGTTGTATAGGTCTGAAGTTGAGAATGCTTCTTTGAATTCTATCAGCAAGTCTTTGGAGAGTCTCCCAAGACAGTTGATTGAGTTGTTTCAATGTTCTTCTGTCTTCACCTTGATACCTGATATACTTATAGAGATACATCTTTTGCTGACTTTTGTTTGGAGGTCTTGAGGCCTTTTCAATTTCCCTTTGATGTCTAAACTGGCTCTGTCTTATAGCCAAGATATCATTAAACAACTGAGCTGCTTCATTGATACTTGTACCCTGATCTTGTTGCAACTTTTGTTGTACGTCCTGAGTAGCTTCCACTTTGGCTCTCATGTTATCCCAGGTTTGCCAGTCTTCATCTAATTTAGCCATCTTCTTCTTTTCTTTCTCTTCAGCCTCTTTTTACAACTCTTGCTCATCCCATTCAGCTGCAAGCTTCCTTGCTGCTTCTTCATTCATCCTTTCAATCTCAGCTTTAGAAAGCTTTTTCTTCTTTGGTTCTTCTTCCAGGATGCCCTTGCCTTTATCTTTGGGATCTATCTTTGGAGCTGAGGAGGTTGGTGATGGTGGAGCATCTCCTTCATTGATAGTGAATCCCTTTTCCTTAGGCTTGGTAACTGCTGACTTGGTTTTATTTCTTAGATACAGAACATGAGGCTTCTTGTAAGTTGTAGAGATAGGGATTGATTTCTTCAAGCTTTGAAGTCCCAAGACTGCATGTTTCTCTCTATCTTCTTCATCATTGTCTTCATGTGGAGTGGTAGTGATGATAGTGGCCTCTGTTGTTGTTGCTTGTTGTAGTTCAGCAGCTACTTGGAAGATTGGACTTAGTACTGATTGCAGAACACCAGGAGTACTAACCATAGTACTATCAGTACTAACTACAACACTAATAGTACTAACTGGGATAGTACTGATAGTGCATGTAGGAGTACTAAGTACTTCTTCTGCATGTTTGGTGATCTGTACTTCTTCTTCTTCATCAAGAAAAGGACTTTGAAACTCTTGACCACCTTGCCACTGACCAAATTCTCTTCTACCTTGAATGTCAGAACTCCTACCCTGTTGAAGTACTAGAAACTCTGAACTTGGCCTTTCTTTTAAGAGATGTGGTGACTGGAGATGCTTCTTCAGTTGGCTTAGAAAGAAGCTTGACTTGATGCTCTAGCCTTTTCATCTTAAGGAGCATCCTGGTATGAACTTTTGCAGTAGCTTTCTTGTGTTCATCCAAAGCAATCTCCAGAGTGTTAACTTTTCTGCATAAGAACCTGTACAAATCCGTCATTTCATGAAGTGATAAGCTACCCTCACCACTTCCAGGTGTGTTACCTGCTGAGAGAGGTGGGTCACTAGGTAATTGAGATGCACTCCCAGGCCTATCCTGAGCAGATACACCCCCCTTTTAAGCCTTTGCTTGGGTCTACCCTGTGAGGAGTGCTCACTAGGTGTTAGCATGGATTGGGTTTTATGGATGTTACCACTATCCTCACCAGCTTCTAAGCCTGGTTGAGTAGTGGCAGCCCTCACCATTCTATCCCCTCCAGCACCTGAGATAGGCTCAGTTGCTTCAATGATAGGAGGAGAATGGGTCTGAGTTGTCCCACTCTCCTGTCTGGATTGCCTACTTGTTGATGAAAGTGGTTTATTGGGAGAGTTTTCAGGAGCCGTGGGTGTGTGTTGGGAGCCACCTGTGCTTGATGGTCCTTCACCCTCTGCAATAAGCATGTTAGCAAACAAAGGCACTACAACCCCATTATAGCCTACCACAGCCCTTAACATATTTGAAAACACTTTGGCTGTGAGTAGTTTTGAAGGATAAATATTTCTGTGAGGCTGTAGGTTTTGTTTCTGAAGATCCAAAAATATTTGTATAAACCTGGGATACATCAGAAACTTGGTTTTGCTGACTGCATTTTTAAGCATACCCTCAAAGATATAGTTTGAAAAATTGAACACCCTGCCAGTTGCAAGGCAGATCAAGGTTGTGGCTATGTTTGTGGGGAAATCATCCCAGCCAGTCCTTTTGTGACTCAAGAAATGTAGGAGGGTATGAATTAGAAATCTCCATTGTGGGGAAAACTGACGTTTGTGAAAATTGAAAGTGTCATCATGTCTATACCCCATCAATGAGAGTTGTTCAAAAATTTCAGTGGCTGGCAAGGTGCTAATACCTTTAGCATCCCTAAGATTAAGATGTTCTCTTAGAGAGGCTTACGTAATAACAATTTGAGTGCCATCCACTGTGTCAATTAACCGTTGTACCCCTTCCTCAGTTGTTGAGGCAGTTGCAGTTTGCCAAAACTTCCTGACAAGGGTACATAAGATAGTAGGGTTTAAGAGTAAAGAAAACCTGATGCTACTTCTGTTTAGAAAAGCTACTATCTCAGTAAATTCATCATAACCTTCTGGCAATTCCAAGCACGCGACCATGTTGTGCTTATCGACAAAATCAAGAGGAGCCATGAATGATAAGAATAAGGATTAGTAATGTGGGATTTAATCGCAAAAGCCTTTAGTGAATTGTGGTGAAAGCAATTGGAAGTTTATGCAATATATAGAGATTTGAAGAATTTTAGTTGAACCGTCTCATAAATATTTATGGAAATAAGTGAAGAGAAACCAATTAGGAAACCCTTTTATAAGGAAACAAACAGTAACAACTCTACTTGCAAAATTAATCATTGCATAACAGACTTTTGGAATAAGTACTAACGGCTAGTTCATCAGTACTAACTATGCTTATCAGTATTAACTTATAACCATCAGTATTAACTTTACCCATCACTATTATCTCATAGTTTGGAAATTATAATACTGAAACCCTAATTTTGAAGGGATTAAGTGTGGTGACAGACACTTAATCAAGGTCGGCCTTAAATGGCCTCTGGTTTGGTGAAAACCAATGGTTTCGGTGCATAGCAGTGCCTGTGATGGATATTCCCATTAAGAGGGCCTTCCTGACAGGGTTTCCAACTCGTGGCAGGTGTTGCCTCTAACACAAGTGTTGGATTCACATTTGCTCACTGTTCTCTAAGCCAAATGCCCTTAGGCTAGTCACACTATCAGTAAACAGATAGAATGGCAAAGAGAGGGTTAGTGCAGAATGAATCTGACTAACTGAAACCATCAATTCATGTTCTTTAGTATCACAAGATGCCACATAATGCTTTGGCATCACACAGTCTATAGTTACAGCAAGTTCCATCATGTGGTGGCTTTAGAATGAGTATAAGAAAGAGAACCACATGTGCTGTAACATTGAGTCACCAAACCATATCCATACTGCTTGTGTTATGCCTAAAAAGTTAGTCCAAGACCAAGAAAATACAATCCAAGACATTTTCTTGCCAATCCGTATTAACATTACACAATCAGTATTAACCTGATAACAATCAGTACTAATCACCAGTTTACAAAACTTTACAAAATAAAGAGAGATAAGACATATTATGGATGAAGCATCCCAATTTGTGACCAAATACTGAAACCTTCCCAATTTAAAAGCTTTGGTTAAAAGATCTGTAACATTAAATTCAGTATCAATTCTATCAACCTGAATGAGTTTCTTTTCATTACAGTCTCTTATAAAATGATGTCTTATCTCTATATGTTTAGTTTTAGAATGAAAAACTAGATTTTTTATAATGCATATAGTGCTGTTGTTATCAATATAAATGACAGTGCCCATGAAATTATACCCATAATCAAGCATCTGATTCTGAATCCAGAGAACTTGACCACAGCAACTTGCAGCAGCTACATACTCAGCCTCAGTTGTAGAGTTTGCCACAATTCTCTGCTTCTTGCACTGCCATCAAATCAATCTATCACCAAGAAATTGACATCCTCCAGTGGTTGATTTCCTATCAAGACTTGCCCCAGCATAATCACTGTCAGAGTAAGCTACCAGATCAAAGAGAGAGTCCTTAGGATACCAAAGGCCTAGTTGAGCGTGGCCTTTCAGATATCTAAATATTCTTTTAACTGCATGTAAGTGAGAAAGCTTTGGAGAGACTTGGAACCTTGCACATGCACATACAGCAAACATAATGTCTAGTCTGGAGGCAGTCAAATACGTCAATGAGCCAATCATTGATCTGTAAAGATGCTGATCAACTTCTTCACCATCGACATCTGGAAGTAATGGCTTATTATGCTCCATAGGAGTGCTTGCAATCTTTTTGTTGTCATAGCCAAACTTCACCAAAATCTCCTTGGCATACTTATCTTGGCTGATAAATATGCCATCTATCTTCTGCTTGACCTGTAGCCGAAGAAAGAAGGTGAGTTCTCCCATAGAACTCATCTGAAACCTATCATGCATCAAATTTTCAAATTCTCTGCATAGATCCTGCTTGGTTGAGCCAAAAATAATGTCATCTACATATATCTGAACCAACAGGATATCATTCTTCACATTCTTGATGAATAGAGTCTAATCAATCTTCCCTCTTCTGAAGCCATTGCCCAAAAGATACTTGGCCAATGTTTCATACCAAGCTCATGGGGCCTGATGCAGACCATAGAGTGCCTTTTGAACCCTGTATACTTTGTCTGGAAAGTTGGGATCTTCAAAGCCTGGAGGTTGACAGCATAAACCTCCTCCTCAATCTTTCCATAAAGGAAAGCACTCTTCACATCCATCTGGTATACTGTGAAGTCTTTGTATGATGCAAAGGCCAGGAATAATCTAATAGCTTCAATCCTTGCCACTGGAGCAAAGACCTCTTCATAGTCAATCCCTTCATGTTGTGTATACCCTTGAGCCACCAGTCTAGCCTTGTTCCTTATTACCACACCCCTTTCATCCTTCTTGTTTCTGAAAACCCATTTGGTGCCAATAGCTCTCTTTCCATCAGGAAGATCCACAAGAACCCATACATTCTGAAGTTTGAACTGGAGAAGCTCTTCTTGCATTGCTTCTACCTATGCTTCATCTTCAAGAGCTTTGTAGACTTTTTTTGGTTCTGCTTGGGAAACAAAACAGGCAAAGAGACATGTCTGTGAGGCACCATGATTTCTTTCTTCATAGATGGCACTAAAGAATCCTGTCTCACTATGCTGAAATTTAGATCTTGTAGTTCTTTCATCATTGACATCCCTAATAACATTTTCCAAGGGATGATCTTGATTGATTCTTCTGTGTGGTGTAGCAGGAATAGCATAAGATGAAGCTATATTTGTAAAATCAATCTCATCAGCTTCACTATAGGGATCAGGAACCTCTGCATTGACTGATAGAATGGAATGAGGACCATCAGTACTAAAATTTGGCTCATCAGTACTAACTTGTGGCTTATCAGTATTAACCACACTTGTCCTAAACACTTGAGGTTCTACCACTGTGTCATCTGTATTGTTTGCATTTCCTTCAGCATTAGAATCATTGGTCTTTGGAGGCTGATCATCATCTTTGTTTGCCTCCCCTGAAGTGCTTCCAACTGAGTTGTCATTCCAAATGGGTAATAGGATGCAGTCATCATCATCATCAGAATCTGCATCAGGACCTTGCTTTTCTCCTGCAATCATGTTAGAATCCTCAGAAATAGGCACATAGTTCATAGATTTTGTTAGCATATCAATATCAAAAAGCCATGTTGGTTCTTGCCCCTCTACACTAGGTTTGTCCTCAAGAAACTCTATGTGCAAATTCTCCTCTATCCTTCTGGTTCTAGAATTATAAACCCTAAAGGCTTTACTATTCAATGAGTAGCCAACCAGATATCCACTATCATATTTTCCATCAAACTTACCTAAGTGGTCAATGGTATTGAGAATGGAGACATGACACCCAAAAGGTTTAAGAAAGTCTAGGGTAGGCTTTCTACCTAAAAACAGCTCATAGGGAGTCTTTGTGACAACCCGTACTTTCAGGTCATTTCTCGAAACAATTTATGCCTCATTATTTCAACATTTATCGTAAACTTGGTTTACTTGTTCCAAATTCGCGTAACCTTTAAGGTTTAGCGGCGAATTTATGATCATATCATCACGTACATTTCATATGGACTAAGTTTAGTCTACATTTCATTTACATCATTTGCATCATATTAGTTCAGTCATGACATTTCATTTCACGTTTAACGCGTAATTTTTATATTAAATAAACGTTATCGCGTGAGATATTATTTTAAATATTTAATCCGTTACTTTCAAAAATGATCCCGACATATTTTTATACTTACATTTAGTTATATAAACTATATTTTGAGTTTTCCTAGTGTTTTAAATTTATTTGGTACATAAATCGTTAAAGTTAAATTATTACGGCGTTTTTCTTAAAAATTTTACGATAATTATTTTATCACTCAAATTTTACAAGGAATGTATTTTTACAATTTTTATTATCTCATTACATTCTATTTTGATATATTAACAATTACTTTTACCTAAAAATTTCTATTTACCTTTACAAGTTACATTTTCCTACAAAAATTACTTACATCAATTATATACAAATATATACTTATACATTTTATAAAAAAAAAAAAAAAAAACAAAATATCTTACATCCCTCCCCCTTGGCCGACCAAGGGGGAGGGTAGTCATAAATATAGTATGGTCTTGATTGCTAATAATTTTACACAATGCATAAAAGTCTTATACTTCATTCATTTTTCTCATACATGCATCTCATTCTACAAGTTAACAAAAGCTTTCTCTTCTCTCTTTTGTTCATTCAAAACCGGCCACATAGAGGTTCACCAAGGGATCATCATCAAAATTTTTATCAAGTGTTTATACAATCTAGTTTATACTCTTTATAAGGTTTTGAAATAAAAACCAAGAGTGTTTAGGTTTAACCTTGTTACTTGCACCTCATCATATTAACTAGTAAGCATGTTTCTTTCATTTTTCATGTTTCCTTATCATTTCATACTCATTTCTTCATTTTTGGAGCAAGCATGCATGATTTTTGTTGTTTATACCATTTTTCCATGATTTTTAGAAATATATATATATATATATGGTCATCCTATAATTATCCCCTTGGTATACTTTGGTCTTGATGATGATTAGGAACCCATGAGACCCTAAGAAGGTGTATGGTAGGATTAGATTAGTTTTGGAGTTGATTTGAAGGGATTAGAATAGGTTTGGTACGAGAAAAACTATTTTCGATACGTATAAAATATGTTCTGTCCTTGTTTTGGTTTTCTGGAAAATCCGACAGTAGGCACGACATTTTGGCCTTGATATTTAGAAAATATACTTTAAAACGAATCCGTGGCCGCTTGAACGGATTAAAACGGAGTTATAACGAAGAAGTTATGGATTTTACAAGTTTGACGACGAAATATATAATTTTCAGAAATTTCAGCATACTAATTTTCTTTTGTACGAGTCAAAAACGAGCCTTAAGCTTCACAAATTATTTCGACTTATCAAAAATATATTAGTATACTTTGATACGAAGCTAAGGACGTATTATACGTAGAAAACGGATTTGAAACGACAAAGATATGCACGTTTTCATAAAATTGCCGTAACTATTTTTTTCTGAAAAACTATATTATTTTTACGATACAAGTGTTACGGTAGCTAAAACGTCCATGTTGAGGGCTGTTTTTAACCATGATGTGGAACTTTTTGTAACGAAATGTCTTCTAATAAAATTAAGATCACCGAGCATATTTTTCAAAACGACAAGCCGTTTGTATAGCGGAGTTGTAGTAAATTAATTACGGATGTTTAAACTTGGCCGAAACTCACTTTTTACATAACAATTAGACAAAATCACCATCTTTAACCCTTATTATCTTTATGTTCGAGACCTTTATGACGAAAACTCCTGAACTGAAACTTCTAGATTTCGATACAAACTTTCCAAAACCGTCGAGTTCCTTCTCTAACGATCGACGTACACCATTTTACGACTAGTTTTTCGGAGCCATTTTTGTTAATTTCATGAAAATTCCGACGACATTGTTTTACGACGAAAAGTGAAAATTTCACCATAAATCATTATAAAACCATTGTAGGATGACATTTTGATGTAAATACTTATAAAGTGATTTTTAAAGGGTCAAGACGTCAAAAGAGTATTTTTCGACGACAAGTACTATTTTCAAAACTCGCAAATGGTATAAATAACATACGAAATGCATGCATAACATTACATTGCAACTCATTACATATCATATCATTGGTAATAGGTCCCGGTTAAAGCATCACATTATACCTCGGTGTACTCACTTTTGTCATCATACCAGTTTATCAAGTGAGTTTTCATAGCCCCGATTTATTCAAGTTTTACTTATTTCAAACCTACGGGGGAGAATACATTGCACAACATTTTTATTACGATACCAAGTATGTTAAATACATTTACATTGCTTGAGTTACAAAGTTGCCAGTTAAAAGTCCCCATTTCAAATGTATGAGCCGTTAATTTCCTAGAAGCGTGTGTGAGTGGATAGATCTATCGAGGGTGACGCCTCCATCCGGGTTGGTGAATCCCAACTAGTCATACGGATGCATTTCATTCATAAACATTACCAGAGTTGTTTGGCAAGACACTCTTTTGGGGCGTACATCAGTCTGAGCTTCGGTATCATGCGCTTAAGCAATTGTAACATTTTTACGTGACATAATTGTCATGCCTGTAACATTTTTACGTGACATAATTGTCATGCCTGATCTATACTTGTGTAGTCGTATAAAACATTTACATAAACCTATGATTTCTCACCAACATTATTGTTGACCGTTTTAGCAATGTATTTTCAGGTAACTAAGGCATACTCATCATGGCATGGTTAAGGAACCCCTTTTGAGTCGCGGCGTCGACTTACATCATTGTGCATTATGACATTTTCTTTCAAAACCATCGTTTGGACTTGTAATATTTATATTTCCGCAAACTTTCTAAACTTTTGGGACCTATGTTGTAACTCTGAATGTTTTTGTTAAATATCAAACGATGTGTTTTTAAACGACACTTTAGGTCGTTCAATGTAACTGTGATTGTGGTGCTATGACAGTCTATCCCCAGGAATTCCATTCCGCTGCAAAAACAGGTTAATTGGGGGTGTGACAGATTGGTACCAGAGCTTTAGTTATAGAGAACTAGGTTGCATCATTGACCCTAGACTATAACTACATTATCATAGCATCTCATCATTTCATTATAAGTGCATGTTCACTTTACATGCGGTTTATACGTACATTTTCGAGTTATTTACTTTCATTTCATATCGATTGTCACATGGATGCCTTTAAATGCCCATTCCATTATTCTTTCTTCATACTTTAATGTGGAGAATTCCTTGTCATTCCCTATCACAATTTTCACATCAATCGACTCATCACCGATAACGTTGAATACCGAGATAAACCTTTTAGGAGGACGAAGTTACACCTACACCATCACGATCACTATCGATTCACTGTAAGATCAGGACAATTTTTTTTATCACTCAGTTGGGACAGATCATACTATTGGGTAGGATTTATAGGCTTAGTCCTAATGAACCTATTTTCTTAACTCACCACAAGGATTCCATTATCATCATTGTCATTATTTTCATCATCATTATCATTTCGAGCACCATCCGTACCATCACATCTCATACCCGATACTCATACACCCGACTTGCAGCTTGGGAAGCGTGCATGATTTGACACACCATTACCATCTACCACTAAGACTATAGACACTACACCATCTCATAGGTTTGAGGACTGTGAAAGTTCTAGGGCTATTGTTGCTAGACCGCCTACTACTCCTACACTTGAAACACGATTAGACCACCAACAGGAACAGATAATAAGTACCTTCCTAGCTAATGTAATCCTTATTATTTATTATCTCTACGATAATCACCACCTTGTTTATTCCATTCTCTACTCCAATTGCCCAATTCTCCATCATTTCACGACGATACATCACTATCTTACTAGGGGTTAGGCCAACTTTATTCTCGACCAATTAGTGGATTATTACTACTCGACGAGGTTCTCCCATGTATCCTACAAACCATCCAACAAATTTTATTCCAAATTATCCTGCTACTATTTCGTGAAATTATTTCACTTGATTTTATTTCGAACTATTTTATCACCATCTTAGAAACGTTGTTTCATAAGTTTTAACGCAAGTTGTTTTATTACCAACTTATCAATTGGTTTCAGTCATTTTATCAACTATTTAATATCCTCATACGAAACGATTTTCATGTTACTCTGAAAAATCATCGAGCTATTATCTTACAAAACAAAACGTTGAATACCAACTATTTGTTCTACATTCCCTCTTATGAGATAATAAACTTCATCGTTATCTAACGCAAACTGCTTTCAACTATTTTACCGACCATTTCATCTTACTCCTGTACCATTAAACCAAAAATTTACGACTTTAATAATACTTTATAAACAATGACCTTACTGATACTTTGCAAACTATTTTCTCATAGTATGATAAACCGATTAATTTGCTATTATTTTATAAAACAACAAACAATTGCAATAGCAACTTATAAACTATATTACAAATTTTTCCTGCAAGTAATATTACGGTCTTATAAACTATTTTACCCTTTTGGTGAGCTATTTTAGCCACTGTCTGATTTAAAATCATAAAACTTGGTACGCTTACCTCACAGACTATTCGCCTTTACTTTACTAACTATTATATTACCAACCTATAAACCATCTTGATATTAATTGAACTACGAAATCTTCTATTATTTGACAAACGATAAATTGTTTTCTTGTAAGCTATTTTACAAATCATTTCACGAGTTATGTTATAATCTGAATCGTGTCTTACCAAAATATTTCACTACCATTGTTAAGCCGTTTTCTATCACTATATAAGCTGTTTTAAAATCACCTTAACAAGTTGTTGCTTTAACACCAAGCCACAACTAAGATTTATTATTAAACTGTAAATGATAAAAATGTTTCTTTCTTACTCAATAAAGTGGTTTTACAAACCTTTTTCATAAACTTTACTGTAATTTTCTTACAAACTATTTATTCTCGTTTGAAAGCAAAGTTTTATAATCAGATATATCGTGCATAAACATTTCTTTCTGTTAACACTCTATAGATGCTTACGCCATTTATCTCTCACTCAACCGATAAGTTAGGATTTGACGAGTGACCTTTTAGGAAAGACTTCCTATACCATCTGTGAGGAGGATTCCTTGATACAAGAAAACAATAAAAGGATTTTGGAATTACCAACAAGGACTAGAACTAGGAGGTAGGACGATTCAAAACTCAACAAAAATCTTAAGACATCATGCGACATTCCGAACCACTATTTTGAATTAGAATCCAAACTCTATCATTCCATAAGTTCTAGCTAGACCGAGGTACGAGATTTAATACGAAGCGAATACCCATGAAGCAACACTATAGGGATATACCAAGTCTTCTATCTGAGGCTATAGAACATTCTACTAAACATGGCCTCAACAATATGTGAACTTCCCTACCATGAGTGTCCCTTAAAGGAAAATTTGGTTAAATTAGGTTATCGATATAAACTTTCCCTAAGGCATTGTGATCTCTAGAAATTCCAAGTGACCTCAAACTTACCACCTTCTATCACTTCTCCTTAGAGCGCTTATTCTTAACATAGGATTTGACCACGTCTCATTTTCCTTTTATTTTGAAGAGTTATGGCGCCGAAGAGAGCTCCACCAGCTATGACACGAGCCGATATCCAAAAGTATATAGAGGATTGTATAGCTAGGGAACTAGAGAAAGAACGGGCAACGATAGCTGCTGCGGCTGCCGCTGTCGAGACCACGGCTGTTACTGAAGCTACTAGACATGCTACTACTACAGGAGTTGCAGGAGAATCGAGAGTTCGAAGTGGTACATACATGGACTTTAAGAGCAGTGACCCCCCGAAGTTCGGAGGCACAGAAGGAGCCATTGCTATGATCTGTTGGTTGGAAAGGATCGAGTCGTTATTTCTTCTATGCGATTGCCCAGATGACTGCAAGGTGAAATTTGCTACTAGTACACTCTTGGATGAGGCAATGTTATGGTGGAATCATTATGCACAGCCTATTGGTATGGAAAATGCTTATAAACTCTCATGGGATCAATTCAAGAGGTTGATGACTAAGAAGTATTGTCCGCACAAGGAGGTGAAGAAATTGGAAATGGAATTTCTTGGGCTAATGACCGTTGGTTATGACATTGAGACCTACATCAGAAGGTTTCAAGAGTTGGCTGCTTTATGTCCATATATGGTTCTGGACAATGAGAAACTACTGGAAAGTTTCATTGGAGGACTTCCAAAATGCATTCAAGGAGAGGTAACCTCTTTCAATTCGCAAACGATTGAAGAGACCATCAAGGTAACTCAAATACTCATGGCTCAAGTTGTGAGGAGGGAGAACTTTATCGACAACAACAACCGCGACAACCAAACTAACAACAACAAAAGGAAATGGGAAAATGACCAGGGAGGTTATAACAACAACCACCAAAGCCGTAACACTAACCATCACCAACAACACAATAGAAGACAAGAAGCCGCCAGGGTTCATGTTGCTGCAACAACAAAGGAAAGAACTTATACTGGAAACTTACCACGATACCATCAATGCACGCTACATCATAATGGTCCATGTGGTACATGCTTTATCTGTCAAACAGTGGGACACCTTGCTAAGGACTGTAAGGGAAAAGGATATGTTGGGACTAAACCACTATGTAATCGATGTAAGTATCATCACACGGGTCCTTGCCCTGCCAAGTGCCGCGAATGCCAAAAACCGGGACATCTAGCCAGGGATTGTAAAGGCAAAACTATAATTACATGTTTCGGATGTGGGGAGCAAGGACACTATCGGAATCAATGTCCTCAAAACCAAGGTCAGCAAGTTGAAGGTGCTCATGGGAAGGCATACATGTTAGGAGAAGGAGAAGCTCGTCAAGGTACCAACGACGCGGAAGACTGAAGAAGTTCGGAAACTAACAGTCTTATTTCTCCTTATGTACTATGTCGTACTAAGTTTATGTTTTCCATCGTATCCGTATCTTTATAACCTAAGATGTACTACTTTTGATAAACCACTCTTTGTAAAATATTCTCATCTATCGTACTTTATTTCCTTTCGATTCGATATCACTTACGAGAATTTTACTTCTTTTTACTTTATCGACCATTTTAACGACACGGTTTAAATCCTTGTAAGCATCGAGAGTTATAACAACTAAACCGAACGTCACATCATCGTTCCTTAATTATACATAGCCTAGCTAACTATGTCTAATTCTGGAGGGATCATGTTATGTTGGGAGCGGTTATTTATAAATCTTAGTGCAAGCAAAATGTTCACATGTTCCAATTCAAAGTGTTACATATGAGAGATTCATCCAATATTTTTCTCTACTACGATGTTTTATACACTCTCAATCATCGACAACCGTAACGACACTTCACGATGTTTTCTTTCCTCGATATTCATCACAAACTCAAAAATTCGATAGACTAACACGAACTGAATTCAGGGACTGAATTCCTTTGTGGATGGGCGAATGTGACAACCCGTACTTTCAGGTCATTTCTCGAAACAATTTATGCCTTATTATTTCAACATTTATCGTAAACTTGGTTTACTTGTTCCAAATTCGCGTAACCTTTAAGGTTTAGCGGCGAATTCATGATCATATCATCACGTACATTTCATATGGACTAAGTTTAGTCTACATTTCATTTACATCATTTGCATCATATTAGTTCAGTCATGACATTTCATTTCACGTTTAACGCGTAATTTTTATATTAAATAAACGTTATCGCGTGAGTTATTATTTTAAATATTTAATCCGTTACTTTCAAAAATGATCCCGACATATTTTTATACTTACATTTAGTTATATAAACTATATTTTGAGTTTTCCTAGTGTTTTAAATTTATTTGGTACATAAATCGTTAAAGTTAAATTATTACGGCGTTTTTCTTAAAAATTTTACGATAATTATTTTATCACTCAAATTTTACAAGGAATGTATTTTTACAATTTTTATTATCTCATTACATTCTATTTTGATATATTAACAATTACTTTTACCTAAAAATTTCTATTTACCTTTACAAGTTACATTTTCCTACAAAAATTACTTACATCAATTATATACAAATATATACTTATACATTTTATAAAAAAAAAAAAAAAAAAACAAAATATCTTACATCCCTCCCCCTTGGCCGACCAAGGGGGAGGGTAGTCATAAATATAGTATGGTCTTGATTGCTAATAATTTTACACAATGCATAAAAGTCTTATACTTCATTCATTTTTCTCATACATGCATCTCATTCTACAAGTTAACAAAAGCTTTCTCTTCTCTCTTTTGTTCATTCAAAACCGGCCACATAGAGGTTCACCAAGGGATCATCATCAAAATTTTTATCAAGTGTTTATACAATCTAGTTTATACTCTTTATAAGGTTTTGAAATAAAAACCAAGAGTGTTTAGGTTTAACCTTGTTACTTGCACCTCATCATATTAACTAGTAAGCATGTTTCTTTCATTTTTCATGTTTCCTTATCATTTCATACTCATTTCTTCATTTTTGGAGCAAGCATGCATGATTTTTGTTGTTTATACCATTTTTCCATGATTTTTAGAAATATATATATATATATGGTCATCCTATAATTATCCCCTTGGTATACTTTGGTCTTGATGATGATTAGGAACCCATGAGACCCTAAGAAGGTGTATGGTAGGATTAGATTAGTTTTGGAGTTGATTTGAAGGGATTAGAATAGGTTTGGTACGAGAAAAACTATTTTCGATACGTATAAAATATGTTCTGTCCTTGTTTTGGTTTTCTGGAAAATCCGACAGTAGGCACGACATTTTGGCCTTGATATTTAGAAAATATACTTTAAAACGAATCCGTGGCCGCTTGAACGGATTAAAACGGAGTTATAACGAAGAAGTTATGGATTTTACAAGTTTGACGACGAAATATATAATTTTCAGAAATTTCAGCATACTATTTTTCTTTTGTACGAGTCAAAAACGAGCCTTAAGCTTCACAAATTATTTCGACTTATCAAAAATATATTAGTATACTTTGATACGAAGCTAAGGACGTATTATACGTAGAAAACGGATTTGAAACGACAAAGATATGCACGTTTTCATAAAATTGCCGTAACTATTATTTTCTGAAAAACTATATTATTTTTACGATACAAGTGTTACGGTAGCTAAAACATCCATGTTGAGGGCTGTTTTTAACCATGATGTGGAACTTTTTGTAACGAAATGTCTTCTAATAAAATTAAGATCACCGAGCATATTTTTCAAAACGACAAGCCGTTTGTATAGCGGAGTTGTAGTAAATTAATTACGGATGTTTAAACTTGGCCGAAACTCACTTTTTACATAACAATTAGACAAAATCACCATCTTTAACCCTTATTATCTTTATGTTCGAGACCTTTATGACGAAAACTCCTGAACTGAAACTTCTAGATTTCGATACAAACTTTCCAAAACCATCGAGTTCGTTCTCTAACGATCGACGTACACCATTTTACGACTAGTTTTTCGGAGCCATTTTTGTTAATTTCATGAAAATTCCGACGACATTGTTTTACGACGAAAAGTGAAAATTTCACCATAAATCATTATAAAACCATTGTAGGATGACATTTTGATGTAAATACTTATAAAGTGATTTTTAAAGGGTCAAGACGTCAAAAGAGTATTTTTCGACGACAAGTACTATTTTCAAAACTCGCAAATGGTATAAATAACATACGAAATGCATGCATAACATTACATTGCAACTCATTACATATCATATCATTGGTAATAGGTCCCGGTTAAAGCATCACATTATACCTCGGTGTACTCACTTTTGTCATCATACCAGTTTATCAAGTGAGTTTTCATAGCCTCGATTTATTCAAGTTTTACTTATTTCAAACCTACGGGGGAGAATACATTGCACAACATTTTTATTACGATACCAAGTATGTTAAATACATTTACATTGCTTGAGTTACAAAATTGCCAGTTAAAAGTCCCCATTTCAAATGTATGAGCCGTTAATTTCCTAGAAGCGTGTGTGAGTGGATAGATCTATCGAGGGTGACGCCTCCATCCAGGTTGGTGAATCCCAACTAGTCATACGGATGCATTTCATTCATAAACATTACCAGAGTTGTTTGGCAAGACACTCTTTTGGGGCGTACATCAGTCTGAGCTTCGGTATCATGCGCTTAAGCAATTGTAACATTTTTACGTGACATAATTGTCATGCCTGTAACATTTTTACGTGACATAATTGTCATGCCTGATCTATACTTGTGTAGTCGTATAAAACATTTACATAAACCTATGATTTCTCACCAACATTATTGTTGACCGTTTTAGCAATGTATTTTCAGGTAACTAAGGCATACTCATCATGGCATGGTTAAGGAACCCCTTTTGAGTCGCGGCGTCGACTTACATCATTGTGCATTATGACATTTTCTTTCAAAACCATCGTTTGGACTTGTAATATTTATATTTCCGCAAACTTTCTAAACTTTTGGGACCTATGTTGTAACTCTGAATGTTTTTGTTAAATATCAAACGATGTGTTTTTAAACGACACTTTAGGTCGTTCAATGTAACTGTGATTGTGGTGCTATGACAGTCTATCCCCAGGAATTCCATTCCGCTGCAAAAACAGGTAAATTGGGGGTGTGACAGTCTTGCCATACGGGTTTACAATCAGTACCCTGTTCTGAACATAACAAGTAGTATTAACTGCCTCAGCCCAAAATGTTGTGGGTAACTTGGGATCTGCTAACATAGTCCTAGCAGCCTCAATCAATGTCCTATTTCTCCTATAAGCAACCCCATTTTGCTGAGGAGTTCTAGCTACACTGTATTCTCGTTTAATACCATTAAGTTGACAGAAATCATTCATCAGTTGGTTTTTAAACTCTGTCCCATTATCACACCTAATGATTTTAACTTTTTTATCAGCTTGGTTCTCTACAGCAGTTATGTAAGACTTAAGGATTTCACTGGTCTCATCCTTAGTGTTCATAAACAAAACCCAATTAAATCTGCTAAAATCATCAGTCACAACCAAACAATACTTCTTAAAGTTCAGGCTGCTAACATTTATGGGAAAAAATAAATCCATGTGCAGCATATGAAGTGGTTGGGTGATAGAGTTAAAAACCTTGGGCTTACAAAAGGCTTTATGCTGCTTCCCTTTAAGACAAGCAATACAGGTCTGTTTATTTTCAAATCTTTTTGAAGGTAAACCTCTTACAAGGTTATTTTTAGCTAAAAGATTTATTACCTTAAAGTTCACATGACCTAGCCTTCTATGCCATAACATAGATTCATCCAAAGAAGCTGTAGCAACTAAACATGTAAGGTTGTCTTTGGGCACTATGTTTTTCATATTAACACTGTACATATTGCTTTTCCTAGGAAACTTAAGTAGTACTTCATCATCACTAGGTAACTTAAAATTAGGAGATAAGACCAAGCAATCAGTATCTGTGAACAGAACAAAATTCTTCTTGTCACACATTTGTGACACACTGAACAAGTTGTATTTGAGTTCTTTCACATAGTACACATCCTCCTCCAAAGGAAACATATCCTCCATTCAAATCAGTGAAGTCTGAAAGATAGGATAGATTTCCAGTCATGTTCCTGGAACACCCACTGTCTGAATAGCCAAGATCATCATTATTGTTGGAATGTCCCTACACATAAGATAAAGGAAATTAGTTCCTTTTAGAGACCCAAGCCATTACTGACTTGGATCTACCTCGTGCATCAATGTAATCATATTTCTTGAGAGTAACTGATGCACTGTTGGGTTGAGTGGTCTTTCTCACCCAACAAGCCGAGGGCTTAACAGCATTGCCCTTGATTCCCTTTGTAGCATTCACTTTAGAGCTAGCAGGTTTCATTTTAGGCTTAAAAGTATTAACTTTTGGCATATCAGTATTAAGTCGTGGCTCATAAGTATTAACCTTTTTCTTGTAAAACTTGATTTGTTCATCATAAGAGTTAAAGGTTTGTACTGATTTAAAGGACCTTGGTGAAGTAGATGATGATTTTGAAAAGTTTCTTTTGGGTCTTTCACCAAATACTCTGGGTTAGGTCTAGCAGTATTAACTGGCCTTGCATTATTCAAAGATTTTATGCCAGTTTTGATAAGAACTGCTCTAGGGTTCATGATGGGTTGAGGTCTCATAGGGTGTCTGCATTGAGCCTGCAGATGAGAGAAGCTACCACACACAAAGCAAGATTTATTATACCTGGCAAATTCATCTCCTAGTTGCTCAGATTTTAACTGGTTCCAGTTTCTCTTGTTACCTCTAGGACTAGATGACCTATTTCTATACATCTCAGCATATTTTACTGGATTTCTAACAGGTTTGTCAATTTGTCTTACAGGTTTAGAGGCATGTTCTTGCTTTTGATCACTAGACTCTACATTTGCCTTTTTATTTTCAAATATAGACACCTCAGGTAAGGAGGTGTCACTGGCATTTTCAAACACTTCATCAGTCTTTTCAGGGAAAGTACTTTTGATTTTAGGGCCTCGGACAAATGTGGGTTCCTTAAATTCTTCTAATCCAATGTGTGCAAGGTCAATACCAGGAGGTGAAGGGATACCTCTGAATGGTGGTGGTGCTGTCTTATACACCATACCTGATTTGGCTTTGCCAATTAATGCTTTTTCCAGGTATCTATGAACTCTCTCAGAGCTATAATGTTGTGTGTCTTTAAGTTGCTCAACACTTAGCTCTATGTTATCTTTAATTTTTGTGACTTTCTCTAGTTCTTCTTTTAACACATTTATGGTGATGTCTTTAAAGGAGATTTCCCTATTAAGCATAGCAGTTGTTTCAGTAAACTTTGACTCATTTTCTTTATAGCACACAATTTGTTTTTCTAAAATTGCTAAGCCTCTTTTATGATTTGCTAAGTTATAACTAGTTTTAGCAAGTTCTTCAGACAAATTATCAAACATGGTTTTTAGCTCTAAATATTTGCTTAATGGAATACATGTATCTGAGCAATTTGTTTCAGTAAGTACCTCAGATACCAAAGCTATGTTGATTGGACTCTCTTCTTCATCTGCCATGAAGCCCCAATCATATCCAGCACCATCAACAGCCACCATTGCTTTAGAATTTTCAGCCTCACTGTGCTTCACTTTGCTCCTGGGGCTTCTGCATTCTCTAGCAAAATGCCCAAGCTTGCCACAGTTGTAGCATTCAACCTTTCCCTTGTAAAACCCAGTAGTATTTCCATCATTGATTTTAATCTTCCTTCCAGCTTTCTTCATGAACCTTCTTGCCCTCATACTGATCAGGGCAATGTTCCATTTGATATCCATCTCTTCCATGTCATCTTCATAGATTTGTATCAGATCATCATGAGTGATATGGGATCCTTGACTCTGCTCAGCTATGAAGGCATAGATTGTAACTTCATTGATTTCTGCTACAGTGGTTACTGAGCCATCAGTATTAACATTAGTACTAGGAGTACTAACATCAAAACTGTCCTTATCATTGCTAGTGACAAGGTGAGCCACAAAGGCTATATTTTGTGACCCAGAACTGGGAGACGCAGCTGCTTTCTCTTCATATCTTGTTCAATCACCTTAAAGCTATTGAACAGATTGTCCAACTTCATGGTTTCAAATTCTGGCTTGTTCTTCCAGACAATGACATGACTGTCTCATTTTGGTGATGGAAGGCTTCTAACAAACCTGAGGTTGACATCTTCCTTGGAGAGGTCCACATCCAATACTATCAGTTGACTAACAAGTTTTTGAAGCCTATTGTAAACTGAGTCAATGGACTCAGTTGCACCAGCAGTGAAGTTTTCAAATTCTTGCTTCAAAAGAGTCTTTTGAGTTTTCTTGGTGACAGAGTCCCCACCAAATCTGGTCTCAATGGCTTTGAACAAAGTCTTAGCATCTTTGTGTTTGTTGATGGTCATCAGGTATTGCCATGAGTAAAAGACTTCTGACCTTGAGATCATTGCCTCTTAGAGCCATTTCTTCATTAGTGATAGGATCACCTTTTTCTTTAGTAACGACCTTACCACCAACTTCTTCAGTGACAATGGATTTGTAAGAGTCCCCATTGATCACAATGTTCCACATCTTAAAGTCAAGTACCAAGAAGTACTGCTCTATGCGGATTCTCCAGAGTTCATATTCATTTGGCTGCAACTTAGGAACTTTGTTAACAGCATTGGATTTGTTTGAGTCGAAATCCATTTCTTCAGATTAGTCACACAGGATCTTCTAAAAACAAAGCTTCAGGACACAAGCTCTAATACCACTTGTGAAGTCCCAAACCTTAGATCTAGAACACTTAGCTTGTAACGTGTTAGTTGCCTTGGATGGTTCCAAAACAAAAATGAGAAACTTTGTTGTAGATACACACAAGTATGTAGAATCTACTTGAATGTACTTTAGAAGATTAAAGTAAACACAATGTAACACCAACTGCTTCAATATTATTGAGTAATAATACGAGTACTCTCCTAGTACTAGGGTTTACAACCTTGAAGCTTTTCTTAAGACGGCTAGAGAATAGGTATTTGTTTAACCTAGCTAGGATCTCCTTTTATACACTAATGATATCCCTTACAGAGATAACTATGCGTTAAGTATATCATATCTTCTATTGGAATAGAAGATATGTTGTTACAAACCATACACGACATTTCTAACATAGATCAGTACAAACTCTAACACTATCAGTACTAACATTTCCACTATCAGTACTAAGTGGTTAATACTTATCAAATAATACTATCAGTACTAACTTTACTACTATAAGTATTAACTCCCAAAAGCGAATTTCCCAACACCTTAGGTATGATGAAAAAAGGAGAATAATGAGAAATGGGAAGAGTGCAGACTGAGACAGAGCTAGTTCTAGAACAAACCCAATAAGGTTCTAGTAATGAAGTCTCGGTAAGCACTAAAGGGGTTGAAGAATGAAAAAGAATTGAATGAGAAAAGGGTGAAAAGAAATAGCCCTCCATTAATTCAACCTTAGGGCAGAAACCAGGTTCAATACATATCCTACTGGTGGTTACTAAGGTAACGCCAGTATTGAAGACAAGACGTCATGGACCCAGCGACGCACTGCACTAAACTTCCCAAGCTACTCAAGTTCCTCTTAAAAGGGCTTGTTTCATTCTCACGGGGAACCTACATACGCTATCGACTTTCTCCTAAAGATTGTTGCTATTGAAGTAGGAGACCCTCTCCCTAGTCTCCGACATAGGAAACCAAAGTGCACTATTGAGTCTAGAGCCAAGAGATCATCAATAAATCTCATTAGGACACAATTAATGAAGACTCACAGTTTCACACAATGTGGAATGTGAGAATATATTTTAAGAGTCCTACGCATTATCTTTGTGGTATTGCCAGAACATCCGATTAATATGTAAAAATATTCACGATGAAGATGGAAAGCCTTCTAGAGCCAACATCAAACAAGCTCTTGGTGGGTGGCATGTGAGATCTATCCAATAGATCAATCATGTGACAACTAGACAAAAACAATGGGGCGATTCACATTTTGAATAAATCCTGGTTCAGGAAATGGATTGATGGATACCTTTGAAAAACGGGTCGTTGTGCTCAAAAACTCTTTTCTATAGCACATCGACTGTGTATTATATTTTCATAATCAAAAGGTATTTATGATCGAAAATTGATTTTCCTTATAAAATCTTGGTTGTATTACAAAAATCTTTCCATTAAGCAATACACGATTGTTTTTCAAAATCTTTGTATTCAATCAGCGAATCTCAATTTGCTGGTTCACTCACTCCGTGTTGTCTTCTTTGAGATGTTCCGGTTTGAGAACGACTAGTGCAGCTGTGAAACCCTGTCAAAGAAATTCTTTAGAATTATACCTGATCACAGGCAGTACTTGTACTGATCAACGGGGAACCGTGGTTCTTGCAACCTATTCAACGAAGGTGATCAAAGACACTCTTCGTGAGCTTTATTGCTAACTGTTGTTTGCAGGGACACCAGAAGGTTGCAGCTGATCAGAATTGAGGAGTCAATCCATAGCCGCATGCTCACACAACACGATCATTACCAAAGAAATCATGATAAGTGCATATCTTCATCAAATGGCTATGATATTTTCAATCCATGCTTCTTCTACGCTGCTGCAAATATCATGAATCAACAAAAGCTTCCGCAACTCTGATAAGAAGATATCATGATCCAGAATGTGAGCATGTCGGTCCAAAAGTTACAAATTCACATGATGGCAATACTACAAAGGATGAGTCAGAGATTTACTGAGGCTGATGATCTCAAAGCTGGCTCAAAACTCACCATCACATGGATCAGTTAAAGACCTCCACTCAAAAGAACAAAACATGCGGAAAATGAATAATCAAAGACTATGGGCTACAGAGAAAAGAACTTAATCAAGAATCCAAGAATAACAAGATGTAATTTATGTTTGTAATTGATGTAATTAAGGTGACCTCCCTTAGGGAGAGATTGTTAGGATTTATAAAATCCTGTTGTTAAAGAGTCGGTCACCTCAAGTATATGTATTCATTAGAAAGTTGGTAGTCGTAGTCATTTAGTGTTAGTAAGTAGTTTGTTAAGTAACACCGTGGAGGACGGACGGGTCTTTACCCACTGTATGCCTGATCCACAGCCTATAGGAAGTGTGTCTTGTATGAACCTATAAATACCCTTTGCCAAGCAAGGCAAAGGGTTGGAGCTTTCATAATTCATTTTTCTTTGTCTCACTAAATTTCTCAACTCTCTTCCACTTTCTCTCTCTAAACTTTACTTCATACGCCCCATATTTGTGCTTGATTGTGTGTTTATGAAAACCAATATGTTACAATATTGATGCTCAACAGTTCTATCTATTTCAATGTATTGGAGCCATATAAAGATATTGGATATTGTTTAAAATTTATAGAGATGTCATACATAATAATAAACTAAAGATATATTATTTTATTTGTGATTATTTACAAAGATTCTTTAGTAATTTTTATAAGCTCAACACCCCATTATAGCACAGTTGTAGAAAAAGTTATCATACCTTTTCCAGCCAAGCATCATCCACTGTGGTGGACCTTCAATAGGGATCCATGCATATATAGAGACATGAGTGTCATCTAGCTCTAGGACCACCAATGAAATTTACATGCTCTCCACAGCCTCTAAAGGCCATGCCCCATCCATTGGTGTTATGTGTGCCCTCAGGAATTCTTCCTATAGTTTCCCATTTATTATTTGATTTAGAATACCTATTTAGTTCCATCATTGTTGGATCAGCAGCGTAAAAGTCATTATTAACAACCGGTAGAAGTGGTGGTGCTTTCGAACCCCTGCCACCACTAGGCCACATGTTTGGAATTTCTGTCCATCTCTAAGTTGAATTGTTATACACTTCTCCACATTTTAATGGCTTCATATCAATCATAATGCCTCCTATTAAATAAAACATATCATCCGAAAATACACTAGATGCCATTTTACGCGGCTTGAGTAGGCTAGGAAGTGTCTCCCAAGCTTCTGTCTCGCTGTCATAATGCTCTACAACATCCTTCCATTTATATCAACACCCATTTAAAAAATTGCAATATTTCCAAGACTGTCCAACCAAAACAAACATCTAGGTGTATTCATCGGATGCCCTAATGACCATGAGTTTGTCAATAAATTGTATATGTAGATAATTTGGCCTTCTAGACCATTGCCTAGAACCAATAACTGAGTACCAACAGCCATGGATTCTTTATCTGACCTTTTGAAGATTTCCTTTGCATTCCCCTTGGGAAGATGCATCCTTTTTATGCAAATGGGATCAAAAGCTTCGCAGTTCAACTTTAGGTTGCATGAAAAATACATCCAGTGTTCTATTAGTCTATCTTTGCCTCTTTTTTTAAATAATTCAAGACTCCTTATGACTTCATGAAAGCTCCTATTTGTTGATGCAATAGAAGCATAAAAACAACTAGGTCAAAGAACAAGACATAAGATCGAGGGTTCTCGACCTAATGCATCCAATAAAGGATCCGCATTTAGATTGTAATTGTTTACCAACTGTAGCGGTGGGATCATGGGAACAAATAAAGTTCTGTATCACGAGGTTGCTGTTAGATTTCTCTGGATAAACTGCTACTTTCTTGACGTGACAACGCATCAATGTGGATATTACCAACCCATATTCGGACTTCTGGATCACCTTTCTTGGATAATTTTCTAGCACTATCAACATTTACATCTCCGTTGTTCTCCATATGACACTTTCCTTTCCTAGATTCTTTGCTCTCATTCTCGTTATCATTGTCTTCCAAACTTTTGGTTTCATTGTTCTTAGAAATGGACGAAGATGCACACTGCGAGATACATTCTTGATCCATATCCATAACCAAGCAACTTTTGGAACAAATCCTTAACCTTTCTTTCTTCGATCACCTACACAATTTCAGCTACAAACCATTAATGATATAATTAACATACACATTTTTTATCAAAGTCGATGAGAATTGTGTAATCTTCAAAAGAAGTAATATAATAAAAAATAACTTTCTCTTGCTTTGTTACATAAATTTAACAATATATTTTTTACTTTGTCATCTTTTAGTCATTTTGTAGTACCTATAAAACTTAAATCATATATATATATATATTTTTAAATAATATTCCGATATACAATCTAACACACACACACACACACACACATGTTTGGAATTTCTATCCATCTCTTAGTTGAACTGTTATACACTTCTCCACATTTTAATGGCTTCATATCAATTCCAATCCATCCTATTAAATAAAACATATCATCCATAAATACACCATATGCCATTTTACGTGGCTTGAGTAGGCTAGGAAGTGACTCCCAAGCTTCTGTCTCACTGTCATAATGCTCCACAACATGCAAGATCTTTCCCTTTCTATCAACACCCCCTGCAAAAATTGCAATGTTTCCAAGACTGGCAGACCCAAACAAACATCTAGGTGTATTCATCGGATGCCCTAATGACCATGAGTTTGTCAATAAATTGTATTTATAGATAATTTGGCCTTCTAGACCATTGCCTAGAACCAATAACTACGTACCAACTCCCATGGATTCTTTATCTGCCCTTTCAAAGATTTCGTTTGCATTCCCCATGGGCAGTTGCATCCAGTTTTTTGCAAATGGGATCAAAAGCTTCCCAGTTCAACTTTAGGTTGCATGAAAAATACACCCAGTGTTCTACTAGTTTATCATTGCTTCTTTTTTAAAATAACTCACCGCTCCTTATGACCTCACGAAAGACCCTATTTATTGATGCATTAGAAGCATAACAATACCTAGGGAAATGAACAAGAAATAAGATCGATGGGTCTCGACCTAATGCATTAAAAAAGAGGATCCGCATTTAGATTGTAATTGTTTACCAACTGTGGCGGTGGGATCATGGGAACAAATAAAGTTCCCAATGTACGTTCTACATCATGAGGTTGCTTATAGATTTCTCTGGATAAACTGCTATTTTCTTGACGCGACAGCTCATCAATGAGGATATTACCAAACCCTATTCGGAGTTCTGAATCACCTTTCTTGGAGACTTTTCTAGCATTGTCAACATTTTCATCTCCTTTGTCCTCCATATGACGCTTTCCATTCCTAGATTCTATGCTCTGATTCTCGTTATCATTGTCTTCTAAACTTTTGGTTTCATTGTTCTTAGAAATGGACGAAGATGCACACTGCGAGATACTTTCTTGATCCATATCCATAAGCAAGCAACTTTAGGAACAAATCCTTAACGTCTCTTCGATCACCTACACAATTTCAGCTACAAACCATTAATTGACATGATATAATTAACATACACATTTTTTTTTATCAAAGTCAATGAGAATTGTGTAATCTTCAAAAGAAGTAATATAATAAAAAAAATAACTTTCTCTTGCTTTGTGACATAATTTAACAATATATTTTTTATTTTGTCATCTTTTAGTCATTTTGTAGTACCTATAAAACTCAAATCATATATTTTTTAAAAATAATATTTTGATATACAATCTAACACACACACACACATTCACACACACACACACACACACACATATATATATCTATATATATATATATATATATATATATATATATATATATATATATATATATATATATATATATATATATATATATATATATATACATTCACACACACAAATGTGATTGGGTTTATGAATCACATTTGCCATTTTGCTTCTTTGATCTATTCATTACGTCATGATTTCATTTATGAGACCAAACTAATAATCTAACTATTGTAATTCACTCCATTATAGAAGTAGCTGAATTTGGAATGTGCGTGGCTAGTTCATTTAAACGAGATTGAAGCTCAACAGTTTTATCATTTTTAATGTATCGGATCCATATAAAGATATTGGATATTGTTTAACATTTATAGAGATATCACACATACTAATAAACTAAAGATATACTATCTTTATTTGAAATTATTTAAAAAGATTATTTAGGCATTTTTATCAGCTCAACACCCCATTATAGCACAGTTGTTGACAAGTTATCAGACCTTTTCCAGCCAAACATCGTCCACTGTGGTGGCCCTTCACTAGGGATCCATGAATATATAGCAACATGAGTTTCATGAGTATCTCTAGGACCACCAATGACAATTACACGTTCTCCACAACCTCTAAAGGCCATGCCCCATCCATTGGTATTATATGTCCCCTCAGGCAATCTTCCTATAGTTTCCCATTTATTATTTGATTTAGAATACCTATTTAGTTCCATCATTGTTGGATCAGCAGGGTACAAGTCATTATTAACAACTGCTAGAAGTGGTGGAGCTGCCGAATCCCCGCTGCCACTAGGCCACATGTTTGGAATTTCTGTCCATCTCTTAGTTGAACTGTTATACACTTCTCCACATTTTAATGGCTTCATATCAATCCCAATGCCTCCTATTAAATAAAACATATCATCTATAAATACACCAGATGCCATTTTACGTGGCTTGAGTAGGCTAGGAAGTGTCTCCTAAGCTTCTGTCTCGCTGTCATAATGCTCCACAACATCCAAGATCTTTCCCTTTCTATCAACACCCCTTGCAAAAATTAAAATGTTTTCAAGACTGGCAGACCCAAACAAACATCTAGGTGTATTCATCAGATGCTCTAATGACCATGAGTTTGTCAATAAATTGTATTTGTAGATAATTTGGCCTTCTATACCATTGCCTAGAACCAATAACTGAGAACCAACTCCCATTGATTCTTTATCTGCCCTTTCAAAGATTTCGTTAGCATTCCCCATGGGCAAATGCATCCAGTTTTTTGCAAATGGGATCAAAAGCTTCCCAGTTCAACTTTAGGTTGCATGAAAAATACACCCAGTGTTCTATTAGTTTATTATTGCTTCTTTTTTAAAATAACTCACCGCTCCTTATGACCTCACGAAAGCTCCTATTTATTGATGCAATACAAGCATAGGAATACCTAGGGCAACGAACAAGACATAAGATCGAGGGGTCTCGACCTAATGCATCCAACAAAGGATCCGCATTTAGATCATAATTGTTTACCAACTGTGTTGGTGGAATCATGGGAACAAATAAAGTTCCCAATGTAAGTTCTACATCATGAGGTTGCTTGTAGATTTCTCTGGATAAACTGCTACATTCTTGACGTGACAGCACATCAATGGGGATATTACCAAGCCCTATTCCGAGTTCTGGATCACCTTTCTTGGAGACTTTTCTAGCACTGTCAACCTTTTCATCTCCGTTGTTCTCCATATGACGCTTTCCTTTCCTAGATTCTATGCTCTGATTCTCATTATCATTGTCTTCTAAACTTTTTGCTTCATTGTTCTTAGAAATGGACGAAGATGCACACTGTGAGATACTTTCTTGATCCATATCCATAAGCAAGCAACTTTTGGAACAAATCCTTAACGTTTCTTTCTTCGATCACCTACACAATTTCAACTACAAACCATTAATTGACATGATATAATTAACATACACATTTATTTATCAAAGCCGACGAGAATTGTATAATCTTCAAAAGAAGTAATATAATAAAAAATAACTTTCTCTTGCTTTGTTACATAAATTTAAAAGTATATTTTTTACTTTGTCATCTTTTGGTCATTTTGTAGTACCTATAAAACTTAAATCTTATATTTTTTTTAAAATAATATTCCGATATACAATCTAACACACACATACACACACACACACACATATGTATATCTCTATATTATATATAACAGGAGGCATTTCACCTCAATGCCACCTCAATGACACATCAATGCCACCTCAATGCCACCTCAATGCCACATAAGTATTTGTTGTCCAACTAAGCAATTTTTAAACACACCTAAGCAATAATATTTAATTTTCGGATTTTTAATAATTATTTTAGTAATTTTCGGATTTTTATTAAATATTTTTGAAAATTATGTATTTGTTTCGGATTTTTAATAATTATTTTTGTAATTTTCGGATTTTTATTAAATATTTTTGAAAATTATTTATAAAAAAGGAGCCTTTTAAGGATTGAACCTTGGTCATTTGGATAAATAACTTGTGTGTTTACCACTTAGGCAACAAGTTATTTTGATAATTATCTTGCATATTATAATCTATAAATGCCTATTGTGTTTGTGTTTTGATTTTTACTTAAAATAAGAATATGATATACGTAAAAAAAACCAGAGTTCATAATATCATGTTTTCTTAAAACCCTAATATCATGTTTTCTTCTAATCCCTAAAACGATCTACATAAAAAAAATTCATCAACCAATCATGGTGGCTAAGGTATATATGATTGTTCATTATGTATATTGTTTCTTTAATTTTCGTACAATTTTTATGTTGTTTTATTATCAGTAAAACTTTGTTCGTATCATGGTTGTATAATAATCTAACTTGTGCATCTGATTATCAGTTTTGTTGCAGCTTTAAGTTTTTTCCGTACTTGCAGAATGCTGCTAATCAAAGTTTTACTGATGTTAGGCCTAGAACTGGAGGTGAGTCCATGGATAGATAGTAGAGGCCTAACTGTGTCCCTTAATAAGGGTTCTAGATACTACATCTTCTGTCATAAGGGTAAATCAACATATTTATGCACAACTACATATCTACCTTGGTATGTACATCTAAAATTTATCATAAGTGATTTAAATCTTTTTACAGGTTTCAAGGTTGCATGAATTTAGGGCAAGACTCGCTACATGCCTCTGTTGAAGACCCTATGTTCCATCTAATTAGATTTTAAGAGACAAATATGAAGTCAAAATAGATATGGTTATAGGTTTAAGCAAAAATTTTTTTCCTGAACCTAATATTATCAGTGTATGTACTTCCTCAGTATTGTGCCATGGGGCTTGGCTAGGTTGGATTGGATTTTCGGGGCTTGCTTCCACCTTTGTTTGAAGAGTAACTTATGGTTCATTTATCTTTTATTTGTTTTGGGTTTGGGAGTTCCCACTATACTCATCATTGATGGATTTTTTGTTATATTGATTACATGTGGGTTTCGATTCTCATCGGTAGGTCCCATTACCAGCATTTGGCTTCTCAACGAGTAGCTTCGGTGATAATGAAACATAAAAGAAGAGGAAGGACCTTGAAATGGAGGATGTTCCTATTCTTACTTAAAGTAAGAAGAAAAAGTCGAGAAAGTGAAGAAGTAGATGATGATGATTGATTTGCTTATTATTTTGTTTAACAATCATTCCTTCCAGAACTGTAATATTTAGTATTCAGATCTGTAAGCTCAATACTATTAGTTTATTGAATAAATAACATTAGTTTGTATATTGAGCTTAATGTAATTCAAATAGCTAACCCAAAATTTGTGGATGGTTTACGTTTGTTACAGCCAGTTTGAAACCGGTACCCAGAATCAGAAGTGTATCTGGTACTCATATTTTAGTAACTCATGTGGTCTGGTTTTATACTGTTGTTCTGTTGCACACCACTGTTACTGGGTGATAGAGCATATATAAGTTTTCAAATAATGGGTCGTGATCTGTTTCAACTGGAGGTATTTGTTTATGTTGGGTCATGGTAAAGGTTTGTTGCTTCAAGGTCAGGATCGGTTTATGCATGAGGTATTTGTTTGTGAAGGTTTTGTTGCATCAGGATAGGGATCGGTTTAAGCAGGAGGTGGTCGTTTGGTCAGGAGGTATTTCTTGGTGATGGTTGTTGCAAGGGTTAGGAGGTATTTGTTGATGAAGGTTCGTTGCATCAAGGGTCGGAATGAGGTTCAGTTGGATTGTGTGGCCGGAATTGTTCGATTGGAGTTTTCGGCGGGTTAAGTCACGCTGTCGAGAGTGTTGGTGGAGTCATTGTGATGTCTTTTCAGGTAATGACTATCCATTTTACTGATAAAATGCTCTTACACGTGTTGGTTGTTTGTCTTACACAGATGCTAAAACAACTTGTCTCTGCTTCTCCTCTTGATCAGAGTATACATCTTAAGATTAATAAAATAATGTCGACATCTTTTCAAAATAGATGTGGGCTATCTCTGTTGGTTATTGCTCAGCGGATTCTTCTACCAATGGTGAGATGGGGTTGAACGTTAAGTTGTGAATTTTGACTGCTAGCGAAACGACACCTAAGTTAACATTAGTCAACGTAAATTACTGTCATGTGTGAATTTTTAGTTGATAGTGTTTTTCTGAGTTGCATAGTATAATATGACTGGAGTTTGATAGTTTAAATTTTTGTTATATACATTTAGAGGAAAGCTGAAATCTGTCATCTCAAATCTGACCAGTTATGATGATATTAGGTTATTTAGAATGTCCATTGACTGTGACCACAACACTTTGCATAAAAAATATATATGTTGTCAAGGATGTATAAAAATATATTGATGTTTTTCTCATATGTTTAGTCGAGTTTTGAGTTGTATTGTAATAAGTTAGTTTATCTTTAATACTTTCATCAAGTAAAGACATGATGAAGTTTGGCATTTGTTTGATGTACTTGCCACCTCATATTTGAAACAGGTGCGGGTTTCTTTCTGAATGCAACTGTAGATTAGTGGAAGAACTGGCAAATGTATGACTATGTAGTCAAGGAACTACCATAATTGTGTCATTAATGGTGGATTACGTGAAGTATGCAGGTAAAGTCTTACATATGCTCTTTTTTATACTTCAGATGTATTTGATTTGCCAACATTCAGTATCACATTATCTTGATCCGTTTACCATGTTGTTGGATCAGAAGCGGGATGTTGGAATGATCAAGTAATGAATAATAGTATAAATCCAATCACCTTTTTTTTTTGTTTTTTTGTTAAAGCAGTATAAATCCAATCACTAAGAATGAAAGTAAGCTCTTTATGCTGTAACCGTGGCACTATCAGAAGTTTTTGCAAGCGTGTGTGAGTTGTATGGAACCTTTTTACTTCTTTTATCATTCTATCAGGAGAAACTGAAACTCAAAGTTTTGATCACTCCCAACACCATCTTTCATATTGTTACCCGTTCTCAGTAAGACTCAATATACTATCTACAATCACATAACTGACTATTGTGTGTTTTTGTCATCCTTTATTGAGTTCTGAAGTCGATAAAGTGTTCAAAGTTTTTGTAGGTCTATTAGTTTTCTTGAAAGCACTATAGATATTGGAGTTAGAGATGGTTTGACCTAAAGAACTCACCTTTGTTGGAAAAGATGGTGTGTGCCAGTGTATGACGTTCATTATTGAAATTTTAAGTTAATTAACTGATGGGGGTTCAGTTAGTTTTCGTCAAAGCTTTAACTTTCGTCAAAGAGACTGACATCGAAGTTGAAAAAATATCCAGTTCTGTGAGAGGAGACCTATTTGGAAGTGCCACAAAAGAAACATCGGGCCTCGACTCGAAGAAACAGAAAACCGAGTAACCAGAACTCAGAACCACCCATTGCAATTAATTATTTATGCTACTCGACATATATCTAATAGATTTATGCATTTATAAACATTTGCAATTAATTATTTCTCAAAACCCTAGAAAAAACTGTTCGGCTTTTGATCTTAGAAAAACCCTCATTCGATCTTTCCTTCCAAGCAAAGATCGATATCTTACCAACCCATCATCATCTTTCATAAATTAAGAGTAAGATTCTTTATAGTTATAATTTTTTGATTAACATCATTAGTTTTAATTATGTTTGAACATACATCAGTATTAACTTTGTACGTAATGTTTTGTGGGATCGACCTTGATTCTGTTCTATGCCCCATGTGCAGCAACGACATCGAAACGGAAAGCCATGTTTTGGTCTCATGCACAATTGCCCAATCCGTATGGAAAGACGTTTTTAATTGGTGGAAGCTTACATATTTTCAAATTAGTGTTCTTGAGGATGTCCTTTCCCTGGCCGATCAAGCACCCTTGGAGAAACACCTAAGGAGCTTCTTTGATGTTACGGTCAACACAACCATGTGGTCCATTTGGAACCATAGGAACAAAGTCCTCTTTAATCTAAAGCGGCCTCAAAAAGATCTCATTCTAAACGAGATCAAGCTTTCAACGTTTAATTGGATCTCGAGTAGAAGTAAAAACATTTCTTTTAGTTGGCTAGACTGGTTTAGTGACCCATGTAACTCTCTTAATTCAATTTTGTAATTTTTCCTTCTAGCTTCTTGCTAGCCTTTTAATTTAATTCCGCCTTTCAAAAAAAACGTAATGTTTTGTTGCAAATTTATGGTTTTTTCTTAAAACATTGCATGGTTTGGACTTAGGGTTCATCTTAATTATTTATTTTTCATTCTATAGATGACATACCGGTGGATGAAAGCAACGATCAGGTATGACCAAATAAATAGTTTAGGAATTTGTTTGAATTGCTCATACAAATATATAAATTTTTTCATAAACCTGTCTTACTTAAAATAATGATGATATTTTGATGCAACATATCATTTGTCTTCTAGGATTGTTTTGGTTTGGTTTGACGTATGATATGCAGATTGCCCTGCATGGGCATGGCATGATTCCCTGTTACAAGTAATAAGGTATGAAAAAGATGAACCCCTCCCTCTCCTTTTTGGTATAAACTAAGAGTAGCTTCTAATACATCCCAATATGTCGTAAAACATGTTATATTGTTTTGAGAATTATTTTCAGTTTTGTTTTAATATGATTTTATTAGGAAGCAAAGGCCAAAGCACGTTGTAAGGCACAAACTGAGAAGTTACAATATGATGGAGATGAATTTTGAACGATGATCATCGGTAATCAGGTTCAAATTATTAAAACTAAATTTTATATGTTATATGCTTTATGATAGTTATACCATGAAGGAAGATCTAAAAGCGATTAAATAATGATTTTTTATTTTGATTCTTTGAATAGGCAATTTCGGTGACAATTTAGATGTTCACTTGGCAATGGATCCCACTGTAAGTTACATCAACTTTTTAGGTTTATAGTCACTTATTGATAATATGTTAGAAGGATTACACTGTTATTAGTTTTTGCGTCGTGTTTGATTGGATCTGTTACTTAACCAGCTCCAAAACACAAATGCAAACACCCTAAATTTCTTGATGCTTACTAAAAGAACTATATTTTTGAGTCTGAGATTTTTTTTCTTTTTTCAGAAGGTAACCACTATTACACCATGTATGTGGAATGGTGTGCACAGACCATGTTACTTATTTGCAAGAAAATTCTTACCCGAGACTTTAGGCTGCACCATTAGACCATTACGTATATTGTCGAGTCTACCCATCTTGCCACATCTCTTCTTAATGAAATATAGCTTTGAATGAGCATGTATGTGTAAAAAAGTTAATTTTCAATTTTATTGCAGGTGGTATTAATAGTAGCAATCCAGAAGAAAAGATTGAAATAAAGCACATTGTAATTCTAAAACGAGATGGCATAAGTTCAGAGATTGTGATCACCAACTTGAGACCTTCATTGCTTGATGTAGTTATTATATTACCCTACAGAATCGGCTGTGAGGGTCGACTTACCATTTGAAACTTTACGGTTATCTTTCTCTACGTTTAGTTATTACAATTTTATTATATTGATAAAATTTTATTTATTAATAACTACTGTACCATTCTTTTCTTTTTCTTGCAAAAAGCGCAATTGTTGCAGCAACACTAGCGTTTACGTCTTCCTCTAGCGTATTCTGATTCAGAATCAGAACATGACCAGGACCAGTAAATTGCAAGGACTTATGACTAAAATGATTTTCACTTGAGCATGTGCTTGAGGAAGGAGATGTGAAGCAAATGATAGCCAACTCTTGCTAAATGGGTATGCACTAACTCTCTTCATTAAACTATCTATTAGCCCCGAAAACAAGGCGAGTCTCAGGATCTGAATACAACAGCACTTGAGTTCGCAACCAATGAGTTACAATTCTAGAAATAATTTTTGGTTATTGTATTAATGTATTTTCTTGGCAGATTGCTGCAATAACACACGAAATCAAGACAAAAGGCATTTGCAGAAAATTATCAAAGGGCTATGTTTGTTGCAGCTACACTTGGAGGCATGAAGGTGTTGATGTTATTTGAAATAGAGAAGGAAGCCAATGATGTTCTAAGCTCAGGACATAAGGTGTGTCTAGAGACAACATAAGGTGTGTCTCGAGAAATGGGCCAACGTTTGGCTTGGATTTACATTGAAGGGTTGCCTTTATCGGTATGGTGTTCAACGGCTTTCTCCAAGATTCCATCATTATTTGGAAAAGTCATTGTCCTTAATGAATGTCCAACTGATTCCCCACAACTGGTACTTGGAAAAGTGTGTATTCTCATGTCGCAGAGACCGTGGATAAATGAAATTGTCGTTAGTGTTGATGAGAAAGTGTGCGAAATTCATGTGTTTAAAACTATCTAAACAACCTTTTGAGCCAGCTAAAAAAAGTCCTGATACAACTTCAAAAAGGTCAAGAAACAAAATGACCCGTAAAGATTCGAATAGTAAGTCGACCCTCTCAGCCGATTCTTCGCACAATACACTAAACGTGCCCGAGACTAAATTAAAAAAAATAAAAAATAAAAAATATATATAAAATGAAAGGAGTGATACTCGCAGGTGTATTAGTTGGATATTCTTAGTCAACATATCTGACCCCACGCCCACTGATCCACTAGAGTTTGGACCTCCATTGTTATTTGTTAACATCACGGGCACGTCCATTTGGAGCAAACTTCAACTGTCCTGACTGTTGTTGGCTGCTTGATGATTCAACTAAAGATTGAGCAGGTTGCTGAAAGTGCGACACATATGGCTACTACATATGTCCATTCATCCTTCCTCTATTTGGTCGGTATTGTCTTGGAGAGTTTGGAATAAAAGGCAATGGGAATGATTGAAGCAAGAGCAAATGAAGTTGAAATTCGCCGCTTTCAATGAACTTGAAGCAAGAGCAGATGTCGCAACTGCTATGAAGCCATAGATTTTGGTATGTTTTTCTTCATATTTAGTTAAGGGGGTGTTTGGATCAGTAATATAAAATGATACTCTTCATAAAAATAATACAGTAAGTACCTTTATTATAGAAACTCAAATTTGCTTTACTTCACGGGGTGTTTAGATTGACTTATTCTGAAATGGTTATGTCGTTAAAAGTAAATGATTTTAGTGTAAAGAAAACTGATAACCAGTTTTACCCATAGACTCAAATTTAGTTATGTGCAGATAATTAGTGAATGGGGTGTTTGGATTATCATTGTAAATGACCACGTTGTTTGACGTGAAAAGTCAATAAGATACTTTAATTTGGAACCGACGGAGCATATAATGTACCAGTTGTTGAAACAAAATATTGTTGCCAAATGACACAATTTGAGGCAAGAGATACCATGTTGCTGCCCAAACTCACTTGCAACTGTTATGAAGAGATGTTGGGATGAAATCCTGACAAGAGGCCGGAGATAGATGAGGCGGTGGCAATGTTGGAGGCAATGGTAAGGAGAGTTGATACCAGATTTGTAAAACCCTAAAAATCTCAATCGCGTGAAATGACAATTTTGCCCTCAAACTTAAAATTTTACAAACTCGGGAAACACGCCAACATCGTTTAACAAGTTATATCATTAATAATATATACACAATATGAAAATAATTAACTTATTTTATAGATTAAAAGAACGTAAATGATTAAAGTCTAAGTAACATTTAAACATACCAAAATGTACACAATTAACTTTGTCTACAAACAAGACTATATACATTTGGAAGAGATAAGATGGAAAGTCTAAAACTTGGTCTTTCCCCCCCCCCTAAGTGGCCGGCCCTCTTTACTCCCACATTTATCACCATATCAATTTTATTTAAAACCTCATTTATCACTTCCCTTCTCATTTCAAAATACACAAGAAACCCTAAGTTTCTTTCACTCTCAATATTGGCGGCATCCATTTTTATTTCTCCATCTCCATCCGAAAATCCAACAAAACAAAGGTTCCTAGGAGGCTCGTGATAGTGTGTGATCGATTGGTGGATGTGAGGATTGTGTTTGGTTCGAAAACAAGCTTGGTCGTGGGTTTATAATTGTGGTCGTGGGGTTTGATTAAGCCAAGGAGGCTTGGTTTTGATCGTGGTGGTTCGATTCTTGTTTCTTTGTCACATACACGCTACTAGGGTAACGTATCATCATCTCACACCTCTTCCTCTTTGTTTCTCATTCAATTCGTGAACATGGAGCTTTTGCTAGGGCTTGTTATTTCGACATATATCACATAAAATCATGATTTTGATTGTCACATAAAATGATAACACAAGTATACATAAAACCTTGTTTCCTAACCTATGTAATTCGAATGATGTATGATATGAATATGAATACAAAACTGATTTTTGGTTCCTCTTTATGTCGACACACATATGATTTGTTTAAGGGTTTAACGAGCTTGTGAACTATACGAATACGTATGTGAATAATGGAATTGATAACGAGTGATTTACGGACTTGTTTTGATATGTATATGGGGCGTACAATATGGTTATTTGGAAGGGAGTCTCGACCTAAAATGAAATCACATAAGGAGTCTTATAATCTTGTAATAATCGAGCTAAAATGGTTTAGAACGGATACGATAATCATAATCTAAAAACTAGGGTTTTGGTAATTACATGATTTAATAAAGTTAAGGGGTTATTTTGTAAATTATGAAACTTGATGGATTAACTTGTTAATATAGTAACTAAATGGATTTAATGAGTAAAATGAGTAAACTTGCTATATTTACACTTTTAACCCTATACTTTACATTATTGACATTTTAAACCCTAAACTTTTGTAACTTGTCATAAATGATCCTTAAATCATAATAACACTCATTTTCATCATTTAACTTTAGATTAGTAACTAAAGTTACTAAATATGGAAACCTGCTAATTATGGAAAGTTGCTAAATATGGAAACCTGCCTAAAATAGAAAGCTGCCTAAAATAGAAAGTACTTAAAATGAAAAGATTACTAAAAATGGAAAGCCGTCTTAAACGAGTAATCTGATTCTTATAGAACGTTATTTAATTCATATAGGTTCTGGGCGACGGGATTGATCTCTTTCTTGATTTTACTTTCATTGTGATTTGCTTCGAATAAGGTACAGATATTCTATCCCTTTTCAGTAGGGATTCCTTATAAATTTTCGATCCTTGACTTTACTTCACTTATGATATTCCTTTGCTATGATTTCCTTATGCTATGATCCTTTTGATACGATTCCGACATAATCCTTTGATATGATTCTGTTCGCTATGATATTCGTTGTTATGATTATGAACTTCTGATTATGACCTTCTGATTAGGAACCTTCTGATTATGAACCTCTGATTATGAATTTATGTTATGGAAATCTGATATGCACCTTTGACTTATGAACTTTGATATGAACCCTTATGATATGAATATGCTTTGACCCTTCAGTTTGATACCCGAGCCAAATATGTTTCCTAGTCAGGAAGGTAACCTGACCGTGTCATTGATGCACCAATGGCATGACTTTAGTGTGGTTGAGTGATGTTCCACACCGTCCCCATTCTGATATGATTATGAGCTCACTATATGTATATGATTTGGCCACTATGTTTCCGGGGGGCGTATGGATGCATCCTAGATATGATATGTTTCGAGGGATTTGATCTGATTGGAGCTTTGTCTAGTGAATGATGTCGGGTGCAATCCGCGTCTTCACAATTCTGGGAGCTAGCTACTCCATTTGTTACTGAGGTCTCCCCTCTTATTATGTATGGTATTCCGAGGTCACCCCTCCGAATACAATGGCTACTTATGAAATGATATGATATGATATTTTCTGGGCTCGGGTAGATTTCTGATAACCCTTAAACTTTTGATAAACCTATATTGTACCTTCCATATTCCCCAACGCACCATAATCTATATTACTTGTTCATTACTCAGTACCCTTATATGATTCACTTTTATCAAGACATAGATACTCCGTTGCATTGATCTGTCACACTTAAATTCCGTTACTTCAGACTATGGTTCCATTCACGTACCGGGTTATTATATGTCATTGGATTAATTATGATGTTCATGTTTATACGACTACTGATTACTCTGTATGATATGTATGTATGCGATATAAGATTTACCTGTTGTCATCTGATGATATGCTATCTTACTGTTATGTGATCCTTTGATTTGTCTGGTAACCGTGCTTGTGTGAAATCGATTGTTGATCTGTTTATCGTTTGTACCTCGCTCGATTAATCTCGTGGACTATGACTATACGTGGTGTCCTTATCTGCTTGTTGTTGACCTGCCATGTTTGCATTTCTGTTTATGCTACGGTTTGATTGGGTAAATGGTTCAACTTATGAAGTCTAGCTTGTTAACTTGTGTAATTGCCCTGCTATGTATTTAATTCATTTAATTATAGTGTTCATATTGTATTCCTACTTGTTACTTGTGACTGCCATGTTTTGACTACCGTTATGATACTGATCATGTCTTTAATTAAGAGTTTTGACCTGTGTGAATTGCCATGCTCACTGATTAATGAATTGCTTCCGCTTTCCTGTAGATATATGTTTGGATTGTATGTATTTTGATTTCCCGAATTGATTGCATGACATATACGTTGTGTGGATGCTATGCCTGCTATGTTTGCTTATGTTTCAATTCTTGTATGTCTGGTTTGTATGTGCTTGTTCTTATGTCATCGATGCTTTGCTTCGCTTTGCTCTCCTTGTTATCTGTTCGTTTTGGATATCTGTATAATTGTGTTCTGCAGGATCCTTTGTGACTCATTACTCTCATTTCACTGCGACTTTGTTATCCGTTCCTTTGTTTCATTTTGCATTTCAGATTTTATTTAGCTTTCGCTTTGTTATATCTGTTCACTGGGCTTTTTAAGCTCAGCCGCATTTCTTTTCCTGTGGCAGGTGTTAGGTTGAAGATGGGCTTTGATGGGCTGAGAGTTGGATTATTTGAGTGGACCAACCCTAGATACCTTATTATTTGGATTTATTTTGTTGGGCTATTGTTTGGAGATTTCATTTTATTTTCGACATATTGGATTTTGTATTTTTTTTCCTTGTAAGTCATTCGTCTATATGACTTGGTATTTTATTCTTTAAGGCTTTCGATTGTAAAATTTACTTGTATGTTCTGATATGACATCAGAATGTGACACTTCTACCCTCGTCGGGTTGGGGTGTTACAATTATGGTATCAGAGCCCAGGTTTCGTCTTGTTGACCTTAGGATTGACCTGTGAGGACTTGGGTAGACACTAGGCTTCTGTCTATTATGATATATTCCGATTCCTTTTGATTGTCGTTCAGATTTGACTTCGATAATCTTTTGTCTTCACTGTTTTGGTCTTTTTCTCTTCACATTCGATTTTTTTATTTTTTTTTTCTTCGCACATCCGTTGTCGATCGTTAGATGGAGACTACCGTGGAGCCGAAGACGATGGTGCCGAACCTGCGTTGCTGCAACAGTCTCTGAGCTGGAGAGGTTCGTGAAGCAGAAGTCGTACCCTACTGCCATGCTGCTGGAGACATCAGGATGCTGCTGGAGGAAGCTGGACGAATCAACTAAAGACGCAAAAGACGGAGACAAGATTCAACTGGTGGCTGAGGATATTCATCTACTTCACATGATTGAGCGCGACTTGTGTTACTCCGATTCGTTTGTCATGCGTTTTGAGGCGGTTTGATATTCTGTTAAGTGATTCTGATCAGTATTGCTTTTCTTGATTTGTTCGGAACTCGGTTTGAATGGTGAAGTTTTATCGTTTGGCATTTGGTTAATATCTCAGTTTTTCTTTTGGATCGTCAGTAATGAGTCATGAGGAACCGTTGCGAGCAAGTTGGTGACCTTCTTCTTTGGTGATATGGTAAGTTGTTTGATGTAGTATATGTTGTATGTATGTGATCTGGCCTGCTTTGGTATGTTACTTGTTATCTGTATGTGATGTGTTTTGTGTGATATTGGCTATGCGGTTTGTCATGACCCGGGACAGAATATGGTGACAATAAGGGCTTGTTATGTGATGCAAGTATTATGACGCCTGATCAACGTGATAATACCGAGATCATATAATCTGAACTTATTGAAATCATACGACATCTTGGGAAATACCTGGGGTTGGTACGTGAATGGAATATGACTTGTATCCGTTAATTGTCACTCCTCATGTTCGTTCGGAATTCTGTACCTCTTTGTGAGATTCTCACCGATATCTGTTACGTGTAAGATTTGTACGCTTTGAAACTGATACGATTATGATCTGTATGAATCTATGGATTGCTACGTCTGCCTTAAGCCGGTACGTCTCTGTGTACCCCTGCGACTTCAATTTTTGAGGACGAAAATTTTCTTTTAGAGGGGAAGAGTTGTAAAACCCTAAAAATCTCAATCGCGTGAAATGACAATTTTGCCCTCAAACTTAAAATTTTACAAACTCGGGAAACACGCCAACATCGTTTAACAAGTTATATCATTAATAATATATACACATTATGAAAATAATTAACTTATGTTATAGATTAAAAGAACGTAAATGATTAAAGTCTAAGTAACATTTAAACATACCAAAATGTACACAATTAACTTTGTCTACAAACAAGACTATATACATTTGGAAGAGATAAGATGGAAAGTCTAAAACTTGGTCTTTCCCCCCCTAAGTGGCCGGCCTTCTTTACTCCCACATTTATCACCATATCAATTTTATTTAAAACCTCATTTATCACTTCCCTTCTCATTTCAAAATACACAAGAAACCCTAAGTTTCTTTCACTCTCAATATTGGCGGCATCCATTTTTATTTCTCCATCTCCATCCGAAAATCCAACAAAACAAAGGTTCCTAGGAGGCTCGTGATAGTGTGTGATCGATTGGTGGACGTGAGGATTGTGTTTGGTTCGAAAACAAGCTTGGTCGTGGGTTTATAATTGTGGCCGTGGGGTTTGATTAAGCCAAGGAGGCTTGGTTTTGATCGTGGTGGTTCGATTCTTGTTTCTTTGTCACGTACACGCTAATAGGGTAACGTATCATCATCTCACACCTCTTCCTCTTTGTTTCTCATTCAATTCGTGAACATGGAGCTTTTGCTAGGGCTTGTTATTTCGACATATATCACATAAAATCATGATTTTGATTGTCACATAAAATGATAACACAAGTATACATAAAACCTTGTTTCCTAACCTATTTAATTCGAATGATGTATGATATGAATATGAATACAAAACTGATTTTTGGTTCCTCTTTATGTCGACACACATATGATTTGTTTAAGGGTTTAACGAGCTTGTGAACTATACGAATACGTATGTGAATAATGGAATTGATAACGAGTGATTTACGGACTTGTTTTGATATGTATATGGGGCGTACAATATGGTTATTTGGAAGGGAGTCTCGACCTAAAATGAAATCACATAAGGAGTCTTATAATCTTGTAATAATCGAGCTAAAATGGTTTAGAACGGATACGATAATCATAATCTAAAAACTAGGGTTTTGGTAATTACATGATTTAATAAAGTTAAGGGGTTATTTTGTAAATTATGAAACTTGATGGATTAACTTGTTAATATAGTAACTAAATGGATTTAATGAGTAAAATGAGTAAACTTGCTATATTTACACTTTTAACCCTATACTTTACATTATTGACATTTTAAACCCTAAACTTTTGTAACTTGTCATAAATGATCCTTAAATCATAATAACACTCATTTTCATCATTTAACTTTAGATTAGTAACTAAAGTTACTAAATATTTAAACCTGCTAATTATGGAAAGTTGCTAAATATGGAAACCTGCCTAATAGAAAGCTGCCTAAAATAGAAAGTACTTAAAATGAAAAGATTACTAAAAATGGAAAGCCGTCTTAAACGAGTAATCTGATTCTTATAGAACGTTATTTAATTCATATAGGTTCCGGGCGACGGGATTGATCTCTTTCTTGATTTTACTTTCATTGTGATTTGCTTCGAATAAGGTACATATATTCTATCCCTTTTCAGTAGGGATTCCTTATAAATTTTCGATCCTTGACTTTACTTCACTTATGATATTCCTTTGCTATGATTTCCTTATGCTATGATCCTTTTGATATGATTCCGACATAATCCTTTGATATGATTCTGTTCGCTATGATATTCGTTGTTATGATTATGAACTTCAGATTATGACCTTCTGATTATGAACCTTCTGATTATGAACCTCTGATTATGAATTTATGTTATGGAAATCTGATATGCACCTTTGACTTATGAACTTTGATATGAACCCTTATGATATGAATATGCTTTGACCCTTCAGTTTGATACCCGAGCCAAATATGTTTCCTAGTCCGGAAGGTAACCTGACCGTGTCATTGATGCACCAATGGCATGACTTTAGTGTGGTTGAGTGATGTTCCACATCGTCCCCATTCTGAAATGATTATGAGCTCACTATATGTATATGATTTGGCCACTATGTTTCCGGGGGGCGTATGGATGCATCCTAGATATGATATGTTTCGAGGGATTTGATCTGATTTGAGCTTTGTCTGGTGAATGATGTCGGGTGCAATCCGCGTCTTCACAATTCTAGGAGCTAGCTACTCCACTTGTTACTGAGGTCTCCCCTCTTATTATGTATGGTATTCCGAGGTCACCCCTCCGAATACAATGGCTACTTATGATATGATATGATATGATATGTTTCTGGGCTCGGGTAGATTTCTGATAACCCTTAAACTTTTGATAAACCTATATTGTACCTTCCATATTCCCCAACGCACCATAATCTGTATTACTTGTTCATTACTCAGTACCCTTATATGTTTCACTTTTATCAAGACATAGATACTCTGTTGCATTGATCTGTCACACTTAAATTCCGTTACTTCAGACTATGGTTCCATTCACGTACCGGGTTATTATATGTCATTGGATTAATTATGATGTTCATGTTTATACGACTACTGATTACTCTGTATGATATGTATGTATGCGATATAAGATTTACCTGTTGTCATCTGATGATATGCTATCTTACTGTTATGTGATCCTTTGATTTGTCTGGTAACCGTGCTTGTGTGAAATCGATTGTTGATCTGTTTATCGTTTGTACCTCGCTCGATTAATCTCGTGGACTATGACTATACGTGGTGTCCTTATCTGCTTGTTGTTGACCTGCCATGTTTGCATTTCTGTTTATGCTACGGTTTGATTGGGTATATGGTTCAACTTATGAAGTCTAGCTTGTTAACTTGTGTAATTGCCCTGCTATGTATTTAATTCATTTAATTATAGTGTTCATATTGTATTCCTACTTGTTACTTGTGACTGCCATGTTTTGACTACCGTTATGATACTGATCATGTCTTCAATTAAGAGTTTTGACCTGTGTGAATTGCCATGCTCACTGATTAATGAATTGCTTCCGCTTTCCTGTAGATATATGTTTGGATTGTATGTATTTTGATTTCCCGAATTGATTGCAGGACATATACGTTGTGTGGATGCTATGCCTGCTATGTTTGCTTATGTTTCAGTTCTTGTATGTCTGGTTTGTATGTGCTTGTTCTTATGTCATCGATGCTTTGCTTCGCTTCGCTCTCCTTGTTATTTGTTCGTTTTGGATATCTGTATAATTGTGTTATGCAGGATCCTTTGTGACTCATTACTCTCATTTCACTGCGACTTTGTTATCCGTTCCTTTGTTTCATTTTGCATTTCAGATTTTATTTAGCTTTCGCTTTGTTATATCTGTTCACTGGGCTTTTTAAGCTCAGCCGCATTTCTTTTCCTGCGGCAGGTGTTAGGTTGAAGATGGGCTTTGATGGGCTGAGAGTTGGATTATTTGAGTGGACCAACCCTAGATACCTTATTATTTGGATTTATTTTGTTGGGCAATTGTTTGGAGATTTCATTTTATTTTAGACATATTGGATTTTGTATTTTTTTTCCTTGTAAGTCATTCGTCTATATGACTTGGTATTTTATTCTTTAAGGCTTTCGATTGTAAAATTTACTTGTATATTCTGATATGACACCAGAATGTGACACTTCTACCCTCGTCGGGTTGGGGTGTTACAAGATTATTAGTACGGATGAATTAACTATAACATGGTTTAACACTATCTATTGCATCCCACCTTCAGGTGTAAATATTGTGCCGTCCATTATAAGATGAATTAACTATAACATTAGCAAAATTGTTGGGGATAATAGGCCGACATCACTGGAACATGCACGACATATCTGCAGTCAGAAATAGAAAGGTGTTGTGATCTGCTTCAGTTTCGAGAAAGTATCCTCTTTATTAGAAGGTAATATTGAACTATATATTTAATCCATCTCAAACTACAGAATAAAAATTAACAATGCCAGGTTTATTCATTTAGATAACAATCATCTATCTATGTATTTCAATCATCAGGCTTTTCAACTTACAAAGCGGGTAATATTTAGTTATCCTATTTAACATTTGAAACCTACAAAAACTTTTATACATGGTTGCATAAGTTAAACATTTACATGTCTCACTCGCATTAGTGTTGTGAACTGCTTCAGTTTGGAGAAAGTATCCTCTTTATCAGAAGGTACATAATCATTAATATTTTCCTATATTTTTAAGAGTTAATTGAATTTTTGGACCTAGCATTTGCAAAATCTCAGGTAAACTCAAGCTAACGTGCATTTTGTCTTTTAAAAGTCAACTTTAGCTACTTAAAAAACCTGTATTGATGATGACTTTGTTCAAAATATGAAATATTATAATAATGAAAAATAAATTAGGAGATCAGTAATCAAAGTCGAATCTTGTGGATCGGTTTATGATCTTTATGTAGGTGGATTATATTCTTGGAGACAACCTAAGAGCAACAAGTTGTATGGTTGAATATGGGAACAACTATCCACGTCAAGTGCCTCTTTTGATGGTTGTCCATTAGATATTACATATAATTTTTGCCTCTAATCATTCCTTTATTAAACGTTCTTACCCTAACAGGCTAACAACACTTTCCATAGTATACATAGCTAAAATTGTTACTTCCTAATTAGTTTGTAAATCAATAATGATTACGATAGTTACGAATTTACTTATTTTTTCAAATTTAAGTACCAACGTTGCTTTTTGTAAGAGCAGGCATTAGTAATAAGATAATATAGCAATTTGGCCACTTTGTTGGTTGATAAACAACAATCCTTTGTACCCATTTTTATAAATTTCATTACAAATCAATTCTTATACTGCTTTTTTAGATAACACTAAAGCAACTAATTATGTATATGGTGTCTTGCTTATTTTTATACATGTATAAATACATTCATATACATTCGTCCGAGAAGTTTAAGCACTTTGATTTCAATAAAAAAAACATTGGTTTCAAAGGACGTCATGTAAGCATTGACATATAAAACTGCCAACCCCAACCTTCAATTGGTAAAAAAACACACACTTTTCCTTTCCTATGCAAGCGACCTGGATGCCTGATCGTGTATATCATGTACATCTTAGCAAACCATGAGACTCCTATTATCCTAGAGTTTATTTTTGTAATATTCCAAACTAATGTCGGTCTAACTACATTTAAAAAAAATAGAAATAAGAAAACCATGTTTTTAGTGGAATAATAGCAAGCCACGTTAATACTCAAACACTAATAGTTTTTGTTCCTGATATTGTAGGCTTTGATTTTATTAATGAAACCTACTGATCTTTAGCTATAACTCTATAATCAAATATAGTGCACTTTACAGGAAAAAAAAAGGTGCTAAAAAGTTTAAAATTTAGTCAAAACTAAAATCATAAAAGTGATTGACTTTGACTTGATGCAGGTCCAGGTTTGTGGATCAATGGTAACACAAGAGCAACCACATGAAATGCAGATACCATGAAGTATTTGTTAATATGATATAAGAATGTTTTATTTTAAGCTTAATTGAACTACACTTGCACTGATTAGTGAAAATTTGTACATTATTATTAGTTAAGCGTCTCCGGACTATTGTCACATGGTATTAACAGTACCTATTCTCATCTTATTTATTTTTAATGAACATTAATAATGTAACTTGATGACTATTATGCCATGTTATACGTGGTGATATCGGTACAATGATCTACGCCATGAAACAACTAATTATCTACACATCCTACCACTGCTAATGTTCCTACTCTGCTTGGAATGGGCATGTTTTCACTTCTTGGATGTAAGGAAAATTAGTGTGTTGGTATGTGGAGCCATATCTAAATTGGATGGTGTTAGTCCTTTTTTTAATGAGCACTGACGGGATGAAAAAGGATGGTGAGAAAACAGTTCTTGAAGCATGTATGGATGACAAGGAACATTTAATATGGGTTTGTAATTTTCGAACCTAATGTATTCCTGTTTTTTTAACCAACCGAAATTTAAAAATTTAACATTAATTTTGAACTTGTGGTGAACTTGGTGTTCACCGTGTTGAGTTTTATAGCAAGTCTGAATAGTTTTCTAATTTATAAACATGTTGCGAGCTGTGCAGCTACTATCAAGACTATTTTGGCGGAATCTTTAACAAATTTACTACAAGCACTCAATCTTTTTGTAGTACAAATATGTGGCGATCATTTGGTAGTTTTAGGTTTCTTATTTGATATTTAGTTACATTTTTTTTGCTGTGATAAAGAGGAAAACTACGAACCTCACAACCAATGTAATCTATAAAGAAGTGCTTCAGAGGCTTTGATAATTTTTAAGTTTTTAACTATGTAGCATGTTATGAATAATTGACTTTTTTTGTGATGCAAAAGATTTGATTTTGGGTTCCTATATTCAACGGTACGTTTGCTCAGTACATATCATTACGCATTGTTATAAATTTACAATTTCTTTGTTACATAGTTATATTCTTATTAAGAAATATCATGAAGCGAACCTGCCTAAAGGGCTCATTTTTGCAACGACACAAGGTTGCAGGTATTACTGATCAGAACTATTAACATAGAAGCACGAATCATTTCAAGTGGCAAGGTTGGAACAGTTTGTCTTATACCACAGATGATCATAACTCTATTAGATACTAAAATACCCTTCAAGTTAAATAGGAGACAATTCCCTATTTATATTTGTTTCGCTATGACCATAAACAAAAGCCAAGGCCAGACGTTATCTAAGGTTGGTTAATTGCAACAACGGCCTGTCTTTCACATGGTGGTCCTCATGCATATGACAATTTTGCTGATCAAAAAGGCAACCATCAGTAGAAAATTAAATGATTCATACAAAATTAAATGATTCATGGTCCTATATTTAGGTTTGATTGTTATTAAAAGACAAGAAGTTCATGGACAACAACTGGTAAAACACACTACGTATACACTGGCGTTTGCAGTTGGAGAAGCGACTAAGGGTAAATATACTTAACAGTTCCCACCTTATAGATTATACGTAATGATTTCTCATAGCCACTGTGATTGTACTCTTCTACAGACTGAATTAGAAGAGTCGAAAGCACAAGAAACTCCAAAGTTGCAGGATGCTCTACGTGCTATACAAATCCAAATAGATGAAGCAAATGCTAAAGTAATTAAAGAACGAGAGGCAGCAAAAAAATCTATTGAAGAGGCTCCTCCTGTGGTTAAGGAGACTTCAATCATAGTTCAGGACACCGAAAAGGTTGACACCTTGACAGCTGAGGTGGAGATTTTGAAGGTAGAGACTTTAAATAGGTCATAGTTTTTAAGAATTTGTTATATTAGATGACATTCGATATCGAGAAGTGGTGGTGGAAGTGTGGTAAACAGTACGGTAATCTTAGATATATCCATAGGATGTGGTAGTAGCTTAATTAATACCTTTGTGTAGACTTTGCTGCAAAATCAAAAGCAGGAGGTAGAAGAGGCTAAAAAGTCTTTGATAGAAGCTGATGGCAGGAATGCCGAGTTAATGAAAAAGTTTGAAGATGCTGAAAAAGGAGTAGAGCACCTTCAAGAATCAACTCAAAGGTTTGTGTTCAGAATAGTAAAAAAGTTTGATATATATATGTTAACACATTCATGTAAAATTTAAGGTTTAATTCATTAATATATATCTGTATAGCGTGCCTTTAACAAACTTAATTGTTTGTGATCTAAAGTGTTACATATGTCTTTTCTAATTGTTAGGCTTGAAGAAAAGCTCTCCAATATCGAGTCCGAGAATCAAGTGTTTCGTCAGCAAGCACTGACCATGTCACCTACCAGGAAATCAAGACCGAGAACAATGATTATTCAGGTACTAGAGAAAAAGTTATAAATTGAAGCTTAGTTATTCATGTTGCTCATGTAGTCACATTCTTAAATCAAGACCGAGAACAATGATTATTTCGGTACTAGAGAAAAAGTTATAAACTGAAGCTTAGTTATTCATGTTGCTCATGTAGTCACATTCTTAAACCCTAATATCTTTTTTGATGAATTTACAGAGAACTTCAGAAAATGGGAATGCTCACAATGGAGAAGCAAGGATGGCTACACCTGTAAGTATAGTTAATATGCTTTGATAGACTCCATTAGAAAGAAAATGGCTATAGTTCCACCTTAGTTGCACTCCTTCTTTACAATTACCATCCTTCTTTCGCTATAGCAAATTATGTCAACGATAATTATAAGACATGCCTGCCCATTGGGCGGGCTTCGACCACTAGTGTATATATATATATATATATATATATATATATATATATACATATATATATGTGTATGTATATATACTGTTCATTACGTCATGATTTCATTTATGAGATCAAACTAATAATCTAACTATCGTAATTCACTCCATTATAGAAGTAGCTGAATTTGGAATGTGTGTGGCTAGTTCATTTAAACAAAATTGAAGCTCAACACTTATATCATTCTTAATGTATCGGATCTAGATAAAGTTATTGGATATTGTTTAACATTTATAGAGATATCACACATACTAATAAACTAAGGATATATTGTTTAACATTTATAGAGATATCACACATACTAATAAACTAAAGATATATTATCTTTATTTGTAATTATTTACAAAGATTATTTAGGCATTTTTATCAGCTCAACACCCCATTATAGCACAGTTGTAGACAAAGTTATTAGACCTTTTCCAGCCAAGCATCGTCCACTGTGGTGGCCCTTCACTAGGGATCCATGAAAATATAGCAAAATGAGTTTCATGAGTATCTCTAGGACCACCAATGACAATTACACGTTCTCCACAACCTCTAAAGGCCATGCCCCATCCATTGGTATTATATGTCCCCTCAGGCAATCTTCCTATAGTTTCCCATTTATTATTTGATTTAGAATACCTATTTAGTTCCATCATTGTTGGATCAGCAGCGTACAAGTCATTATTAACAACCGCTAGAAGTGGTGGAGCTGCCGAATCCCCGCTGCCACTAGGCCACATGTTTGGAATTTCTGTCCATCTCTTAGTTGAACTGTTATACACTTCTCCACATTTTAATGGCTTCATATCAATCCCAATGCCTCCTATTAAATAAAACATATCATCTATAAATACACCAGATGCCATTTTACGTGGCTTGAGTAGGCTAGGAAGTGTCTCCCAAGCTTCTGTCTCGCTGTCATAATGCTCCACAACATCCAAGATCTTTCCATTTCTATCAACACCCCCTGCAAAAACTGCAATGTTTCCAAGACTGGCAGACCCAAACAAACATCTAGGTGTATTCATCGGATGCCCTAATGACCATGAGTTTGTCAATAAATTGTATTTGTAGATAATTTGGCCTTCTATACCATTGCCTAGAACCAATAACTGAGTACCAACTCCCATGGATTCTTTATCTGCCCTGTCAAAGAATTCGTTTGCATTCCCCATGGGCAGATTCATCCATTTTTTGCAAATGGGATCAAAAGCTTCCCAGTTCAACTTTAGGTTGCATGAAAAATACACCCAATGTTCTATTAGTTTATCATTGCTTCTTTTTTTAAATAGCTCACCGCTCCTTATGACCTCACGAAAGCTCATATTTATTGATGCAATAGAAGCATAACAATACCTAGGGCAACGAACAAGACATAAGATCGAGGGGTCTCGACCTAATGCATCCAACAAAGGATCCGCATTTAGATCGTAATTGTTTTCCAACTGTGGTGGTGGGATCATGGGAACAAATAAAGTTCCCAATGTAAGTTCTACATCATGAGGTTGCTTGTAGATTTCTCTAGATAAACTGCTACTTTATTGACGCGACAATGCATCAATGGGGGTATTACCAAACCCTATTCGGAGTTCTGGATCACCTTTCTTGGAGACTTTTCTAGCACTATCAACATTTTCATCTCCGTTGTTCTCCATATGACTCTTTCCTTTCCTAGATTCTATGCTCTGATTCTCGTTATCACTGTCTTCTAAACTTTTGGTTTCATTGTTCTTAGAAATGGATGAAGATGCGCAGTGCGAGATACTTTCTTGATCCATATCCATAAGCAACTTTTGGAACAAATCCTTAACGTTTCTTTCTTCGATCACCTACAAAATTTCAGCCACAAACCATTAATTGACATGATATAATTAATGTACACGTTTTTTTTATCAAAGCTGATGAGAATCGCATAATCTTCAAAAGAAGTAATATAATTAAAAAAAATAACTTTCTCTTGCTTTGTTACATAAATTTAACAATAATTTTTTACTTTGTCATCTTTTAGTCATTTTGTAGTACCTATAAAAATTAAATCATACATTTTTTAAATATAATAATCCAATATACATTCTAACATATCTATATAGAAATAACAATTATTGAAAGATGTATTGTAGAAAATTTGAGCTATCAAAGTAGCTTGATCGGGCTTAAAGCTAGTGATTCAATTAAAATGGCATAAAAAATTATCAAACAAGAAAAATATACGTTAATCACAATTAAATATTTATTACTAATTTAATTAGTCAATAGCATGTATTATGCGAGAGTATTAATTAATGTGAAACATTGATCACTTTTGTGAGATCAATTACCAAAAATAGAAATTGAAATACATAATTTCTTGTATTAACTTTTCTTCATCTTTGGAAATGTGTAAAGATCAAAACGGTATAAGATAAAAACCATGATGTTTGTTCATAAAACCCTAAGGAAATTGTGGTCTATTTAAACCTAGGAAAGCAAAGACAAAATGAGACTCTACTTTTTTCGTTTGCATTATTCGGAAACAAAAGATAATTATAGTTTATGATTTAGTTAAAATTATGTAATCTATGAAAGAAGTTCAACAAATATAATTTGTTATATCAAGTATCGAAGCAACAAAATAAGATAGAAACTGAAAGACAATTATTTAACTATATAATATCAAATCATGCTTATTAGATTGCTTTTTTATATATTAAATGAACTTTTTAATGATAATTAATGGTTAAAACAAGATAAATATTAAATATCTGAGTTTTTCATACAATCCTATTAATATTAGGCATAGTTAAACGTAAAAGCGTAATAAATAAGATTATGGTACTCTCTTTTTTTCATTAATTTCAATAAAAGGATATCGTGTGAATGATAAAGTTAAAATATGCAATCTATCAAAATAATACATTCCATATGTGTAAGATCAATTACCAACACAATAAACTTAAGCAAAGATTGTAACACATATATTTTTGCATAAATTTGTTATCATGTATATTTAATTGCTTACTTACAAAACCGTTGAAGGAAAAACCAACACCCCAATTTACGCAAGAGCTCTAATTGATATCCAGGTTCAATCACAAATCAAAATGGTTTTTAAAGAAAAAGAGTGAAAATAAACTAACAAGTTAGAAAGATTAAAGAAGCTTAAATTATAATGAACCAATTGAAAGCCTTTTATAATGAAAAATATTGCAGTTTACTCTTAAATTTAATGCTATCTATATAGCAAATTAAATTCAGAAGAGATAGTCAATGGTCATTGGTGCTTGACGCATGTCTCAATATTGTAAAAGAACAACTACTCATATGTTAAAACATTATGTACAATTAACTTTTGCACAACTATAAACATAAATTGATTGGTCAACAAATACCATTAATGTAATTTTTAATACACCCCTTAAGTGAAAAATACAATTTATTAAGCCTATTGTACAAAAATACACATGAGAAAACACACTAAAACATTTCATGAAGAAAAATTGAAACAATACAAATAAATGATCTTCATTTTATGAATATAATAAAGAAAAATATTGCCTATGCAATTTCACTCAACAATCTCGATGGTGTAAAACAAACTGATACAAAATACAAAATTTAGAAAATTCAATACTTTTGGGTATATATGGGATTGCCCATTTTTTTAATTACAGAGTACCCGTTAAAATTTTGTTCTACGGGGTTATATGTCCTTGCGAGAAGTATTAATTACAGGGTACCCGTCTCCGCATCCCGCGGGTACCCTGCTAGTTTAGTAAAAGCAACTAACAACGATAGATTTATTTTTTACTGATGTTATTATTACCATAAATAAAAGTCTATAAATGCAGACATAATAATAAATGCAATATCACATTATATAAAGTAAACCCAATGAATAGTAAAGATGTTGGTCTTTCTTAAAATTTATTGGTAACAAAAATACTTAAATGCAAAAATACTTCAATATGAATATTAGCTCCTTTAAAAATTAGAAAATGTTAATCTCATTAGCTGCAAACATTAGAATGTTATTGCTAGTGGAATTACAAGCTAAATGGATATATTTCAAAACTCAAAATTAATATATATATATATAAGTTTATTTCAGATAAATTTTTATTTTAATAGAAAGAGGTTTTCATCATGTTCATATATTTTTTGACTTTTTGGGCAGTGATAATGTAATATGTATTTTAGAAAACAGTTATTAATAATTCATTTTATAAATCTCTCATATTAAAGAAAGAAGTATAATATATGTGATGCAATAATATGAGTATTTTGCCTAATAATAGTGATACACATTATATTATATTACATTACATTACAATATATTACAATATTTATACAGTAAAAGCAACGAATAATGATAAGATCTGTCCTTTACCGAGATTGTTAATACCATAAATAAATATCTATGAATGCAACCATATTAATTAATGCTACACACACACACACACACACACACACACACACATACACACACACACACACACACATATATATATATATATATATATATATATATATATATATATATATATATATATATATATATATATATATATATATATATATATATCTATACATTATATATAAGAGGAGGCATGCCACATAAAATGCCACTTGGCATCCCATAATGCCAAGTCATATTTTCATGTCATCAATTTAATGCCACCTAAGCAACTTTAAAATGCCACCTAAGCAGCTTTAAAATTCGGATTTTTAATCCCAAAAAATCATGATGCTGGATTCGAACTTGGGACATTACATGACATTTACATCCATGCTGACCACTGGATCAACAATGTTTTTTGGTTTATAGTTTGCAAACAAAAACCTATAAACTTTCCAAACAAACATAACCCACTAATTCGAGAAATTAGCCCGATTCATTCATTATATGTCAAAACCCTAATATCATTCAAACTGTAACCCACACAAATTCATTCGTTCCCATCCTTCTTCTTTGAAACCCTAAATCAAAACATTCATCACCGGTTGTTACTACCTTTTTTTTTCTCACTTTAATTACAATATGTGATTAATTCAGATATGCTACTACAAATATTTTTTTCTTTATGTTTTGATGTCGTATTGCTATATGCAGGTAAGATAGCGATGATGTTGCCTCACTTGAGATCCAAACATACACTCAATTCTTCCTCTGATGGCCGGGTTACTGATTCCAGGTTTATCACACCTTTATGTATATATAACTTTATGATTATATTTGGTAGTGCATGTATTGTTTTACACCGGTATATTAGTTTAACTTTCCCATGTTCCAGGTTCAAACACCAGAGGACATTTATAGTAGTGCACACCCACGTTATAAAAGAATTAGTGTGTTGTTGTGCTGCCAGGTATATTTCTAAACCAAGTTCTAAATAGCAACTCATGATATTATGGATAAAGAAACAAAAGATTATGGTAGACTCAACCTTTCAAAGAATTAGTTAATGATGGTGAGCCAGATGGAGTCAATAAATTTAGCTAATTTTTTATTTTCTTTTTGCTATTGATATGGGTATTTTTAGTGATTTATTTATTAGTTTTTGTTTTTGTTTTTCATAGCTAAGATGTGGACAACTATGATAGATTGGTTGAATAGCACTCTTCCAAATCTTAATCTGCCAGTTAATGCTTGGGATGAAGAGCTTAAAATTCTTTTAGTTGATGATACTATTCTCTTTCAACTTATGAACAAACTTAGACCAGGACCTGCTATTGAGGTAGAGTCTTCTGATTCAGTCTAAAGCAAGTTATGATAAAATTTAAATACTTCTCACGTAAGATGTGATTATATTGTCGTGTTGTATCTTTTTGTTTAGTATGGTAATCCCATCATTCATAAGAGGCATCGTCGGAAAATGTTAAAAAGTTCCTTGCATCTATGGATGAAATGAGTCTACCTCATTTTAATATATCAGACCTGGAGAAGGTACCATGATTTATCAATATCATTAAAGATGCTATTAAGGAAGGCAAATATGGAAAAGGTCTATTGAACACACTACAGCCGCATGAATTTGATGCGTGCTTAGTCCCTCAAACTAACTAATTCTGACTTAATGAAGTATACTCAAGTTACAAATGTTTCTAAATGATGTGTGCTTAACTATAGAGGGGATAATTTGGAATTATCTATATTCGGAGGCAAGTGGCAATGGTGCCTGTGACGTCGTATACGGTTATGCACATTCTTCATATCAGAGGTGATTTTTGCTTAATGTAGTATGAATACATTTATGTCATTGATCTTATTCTATACATGCCGAAATGAAGGTATATGTATTGGTTATAAATAAACTAAAGTGCCTAGCAATTCATATATTAATTTACATCAGTTTTTTTACTACTATTGCGCTCTATCTCTAAGAAAATTGATTACCTCAAGGATAAAGTTCAACCTACATTTGTCAAAGAACATCGTGCCATGAAGTTCCTTCACATTACCTTTATAATGTTTCAAACCACATAAACAATCTAATCCTTTTACATCTTTAATATTTATTTTCATGGGTTGCAGAGAGAATACAAATAATTTAAGATTAGGATCAATGCACTTGTAGCAAAAGCTTTGAAACCACCTTCAGAAGGTTGGATCATGCAAGACGGGACACCATGGCCCGGGAATAACATGAAAGATCATCCTGGAATGATTCAGGTCTTTCTTGGTCAAAGTGGAGGCACTGATGGTGAAGGAAACGAGCTCCCTTGTCTTGTATATGTTTGAATATTATGCAGAAGATGCAAAGAAGATCATAGAAATAACATTGATGTGAAATCAGTCACCAGCGTCTGCAAGGCCTACAATGTCTGAATTTTTTGCATTTTTAAGTGATAAATCAATAGACGAACTGCCATCAGTAAGGTCTGCTATTCAAAAGTATGGTGTACATATACAAGTTGATGACTTGAGACCGTTGAATTCCAATGCCACTGCATCCACTGTTAAGTGATAAATCAGTAGACGAGATTGCATTGTTCTTGCCAGAAACACAACGTAACAGCAACGGTTTGTTTACTGACTTGATATAATATGTAGATGCTTATGAAATACGTTGCCCGTTTATTATAAGATATATTGGATAATCCTAATTGAAATTGCTTTAATCAATTTCCATGCTGCAATTGAACAATTTTTTACTTAAATTTGTCAAAGATCAGATAGTCCATTAATTCATTTTGTTTGTTTTTTTGTGTTTGAGAATATAATTTTTCTCAAAAACCCTAATATCCTTTTTTCCTCACAATCATTCATCTAATTTTTCCTTTCTGAATTGCAGGATCTTATTTCTAAATTACAGGTTCAGATCATATCAGAAAGAATCAACATTGGTAACATTACAAAGCTGACCTTTTTATAGTTCTTATCCTTACTATCTTTTTATTCTTGCATATGTTGCTTAACAATGATTTTTTGTTTTGGTGCAGATTTGGGAATTGGGACAGATTGCAGATCAAGTTGTCGCAACGCATTAAATATTGTTGGTACATTGAATGTAAAGTAACCATTGAAGAATCAGGTAAAAATCAACTTTTTTACAGTAAGCCGGTTATGTCGAGAGTGATTATCTATGTTTTGGATTGCTTAATTATTTGATTAAGAAATAAGCAAATAGCAACCTTCTTTTTAAGTACCAATTACTATTTAATAGGCAAATAATCAGTTTAACCAACCTGTTAGAACTACTTATAGGTTAAATTGATAAGCACTTACATAATCAATCACAGGCAGGTTAACTGGGGTTCACTCTTCAAGACTGGATTGGTATGAGTAGTTATATGTGGAGCTATGGATAGAACAATGAAAATTTATGAGACCGTGGTTAGTACTCAAGTCAGTAAATGACACTTAGGTTTTTTTATAAGATTTTAGGTTTTAAGTCGAAGCTATTTGCAAAATTTGCAGGAAAAAAAGCTTTAAAGTCACATCTATTTGCAAACTTGACAGGAAAAAAGGCTGGAATAATATTGTAGATTGGGATAGGGACGGGTCTTAATCTATAATATTTTGATGGTGCCATGAGGCATATAGCTCACCAAGACCATGGTGCCAAAGTTGGCCTCGATGTTGCAATAAATATCGTTGAATTGGATGAGTTGGAAAGGAACGTGGTTTAATAAATTTACAGTTCCTTTAGGGATGTTTGTTTAAGCTTATATGTGGGCTTATGAGCTTATTCCAATTCGGCTTATATTTCATAAGCCCCAATGTCTTCTTTTCATCTGCCAGGTGTGAATAACAGAGTTTCTTTTGGCTAGGTAACTTTTCTTCGTCATTTTATTATACTTATCTCGAATTTGATTCCATAGGGTGACAATGTTCCCGCTCCAATTATATCATTCGAGTCCGTTGGATTTCCCCCCACCCCAGAATTATTGAGAGAGGTAAGTTATTCCTCCTGGGTTAATAGAAGCTATTTAGAGATATATAGATGTGTGTAAGATGGGGGATAGTTGTTCTATAAATTAGTGAGGATGCTCTCGCCGGAACTGATTCTGAAACCATTGATCTTAAGGTCTATTTAACTGTACAAAGTTGGTATGCATTTTTAAAAAAGACTTTGTAGGTCAAATTTTATATGTACTTCATGTTCACCATGCCTAGCCTCCTAAATTCAAAATTGTATACATAAAAGTTTGTGGTCCTTTTGTATTTAGGCTAAATGGACTGAATCATCATTCGATTGGTAGTCTTCTGCCTGAGCCGGGTCAACCTCCCAAAATTTGTCAGCTATACATAGTTGACGCAGAAAATGAAGTTGCAAATAGAAAAAGAGTTGTGAGGTATATCAATAAGTATTCCATTATGATATTTACAATCAAGTTCATCCACTTTCTAAAATTATTATGGCACATTATTTATTACAGGTCTGATGAAAGAATATGTGAAACTAAAGCAAATACTATTATACCGGAATAATGGCGAACGTGAAGGATGTTTTGTGAGGAATTATCCGGAGATCAAGCAGGAAAGACACCAGGTAATTTTAGTATTTGATAAGAAGTTGGTTTTTTACTTTAAAAAATTGTATAACGGCTGAAATGTAACATGATGATATCCATACAACGATTGCATAACAGTTTCAATGAAAATCAAGCAATACCATCAAATCAATCTTATTATCTTAGAATACTATTTTATATTCTACTAAAACTGGTGTAGTCGAAATACGAATGTATGTCAAATTGTTAATGATTTGAAAGTACTTAATTTACATATCTTTGACTTTTACCGAAGATGGGAGGACACCCTCTCAGTTCCATCAATAAAGCACTGGCTCCCCTTTTCTCATATTGGAAGAAAAGTGTATGTTTAGCAGCTAATTAAGGCTAGGAAACTCAGATAATTCTTTGACTGTTTCTAGCATTGCCATAGTACCTGGTTGTTTGCAGTTTCAGATTCCCCAAAAATAAAAATAAAAATTGGTTCCAACTTTCCGTAGTTAATTGCTAAATATGTACATCATTTTCCACAGACTATATTTTCATACATAAATTTAGGACCTTAACAATGCAGAATAATTCTCTAGACCCTCAGCCCGCTGAGCAATCACCATTTTTCGCCCTTTATTTGGCCCATTTAGCTAAACTGGTACATGCCGAATATACAATAAACTATGTTTCTATTGTTTTTTACATATGTTAATTATTGAGTGTAGCTGTTAATGGCTATTAACCACGCGGGTATTCCTGATGGGGTGATTAATGTTGTAATAGGAACAGCGGAGCTGCGATTAGTTCTCATATGGATATAAATTGTGTGAGTTTCACGGGGCCAACTGAAGTTGGACGAGTTGTAATGCAACGCGAATCAACACATTAGGTTCACTACAGAAAACCTTATATTAAGGATCGATGAAACACCGCCATGGTACTACAACAGATGTCGGGCATGCAAAAGGAAGCTAGCAGAAGGGTTCCCACATTGGCACAATCAGGATGCCGGTGAAGAACCATTGCCCAACTACATGTACTTACACTAATATTGTACCAATAAATGCAAAAAATAGTATACATATTCTAAATCTTCACATTTGTCACACCGCAGCTATTTCCTTAAAGCCATTGTAACTGACAAAACTGCAACCGCAATACACTCTCCCAAATGCGTTAAGGAACCTAGAAAAAACAAGGCATGTGTTCCAATTTCGGTTTGGCACAGGAAGCAAAAAAGGACATCCAAAATTCGTCTTAGCAGTACCAATATCAGAGTACTCCTAATGACGGTGAAAAAGCCATTGAGCATTTTTGAGTTTTTAATTGAAGGAAATTGCCCTTATTTTGAGCATTTAAAAGTGAAAGAAACTGTTTTCAATAATGAGTTTGAGGTTTCTTTTTCCAAACTTATTACCTTTTTTAGATTCACATATACATATTTACCTTCAAGTGAAGCAAGTATGCAAGACGTTTCAGTAAGTTGATCATAAGCATGGACCAACAAACTTGGGATGGATGGGTGTTGCACGGGCGGTGACATTCGATTTTAGGCCACAAAGTGTAAAATAGAGAAGTCAATAGTGAAAGATTCAAGCTCTTGCATAAGAGATGAGTTAACAAGTTAGAGTAAAAAACCAAAAGCCATTATGTTGAAGACACTACTGCTGTTGAATGTGGACGGTCCATCTAATGGTTCATGTATTTTTAGAGGACTTCATTCTAATAACTCATCTGAAATCGAAGTATTTACAAAGCTGACAAAGTCCAACTGCTTGGTAGCAGACAAGAGCTCCGAAGGCTTTTACATGTTTGCTTTCGTAGTAAGTGTTCTAATCTAAATTTTGACAGGTGGGTCATCGGGCATACCTGATACTTGACCCATTTTACAGACGAGAAGTACTAGAAAGTGGGGCTTTACACAAATTATTACTGAGTCTGCACATCATACTACACGTATGTATATGTCCTAAACTGGTCAGCCATGATTTCACTATCAATTTCGCTAAACTTTATTTATTGGTTGTAGCAGGCACTAAAGAAAAAACAACAATTGTTCCTGCATCCCGCTGTAACAGAACTAAACGTACACGACAAACTCCCTACAGTGAGTGAAGTTTCCCGAAATTGTTACGTGTAACAAATGCATCACAGTTTAAATTATTCCTAACCATGGAAACTTATTGCAGTTGCATGCACAGACTATAAATTGGGTCCAAGCACTATCGTTTCAAATTAAAGTAACACTTGCAGGCACAACATGACCCAAGGTTAGTTACACTATTAATATATCTCTAACCAGCAAACGTTGTTATCAGCACTATATTTGACGATTTCTTTGCATTTTCAAAGGTTCATCTTATTTGTGTTTAAAATTTTTGGTTTCATCCAGGGCCACCGTTAGAATATGTTTATATGGGAATGTATGACCAAGTATGTCAGCATTGTGGGGCTAAGTTTTGGATTCAGGAATCAAAGTATGTTTGTGTTTTCTCGATATAGTTGGTTCACATTTTCTTGCTTTGAAACGAGGCATCGGTCTGCTCTGTTGGGATTAGGTTCATGTTTTTTTGCTTTGAAACAAGGCTTCGATTTGCTACAAATATGAGCCACCCTATTGCTAAGTCAATGGAATATAACACCAGTACACCGCTGTTAGTTTACCTATGATGAATCATCATGAACTATTGCTTGGAAATCCATTCATAACGAAAGGTTAATATATTTCTGGACTTTTATGTTAAATTTTACTCTAAATTCTTCACAGAATGACTGTTGTTGGTTTCGTTGATCAGGGTATAGTGATGACAAAGAAGTTATCGGTACAATGGTGGACTTAGAAGGATGGTTCAATACTTGCGATCTTTGTTACTTTGACAATGAATGCTTCTTATTTGTTCTGGATTGGTTAAAAGAACTGATTAAGTATATAAAGTTTATCAGGTAACTTATATCTTATGAAATTGATCAAACACTTAGATTAACTTCTTAGGGCTAATCTTCATATTAGAAATTGGAAGCTACTGAAGTTGTCGTAAAAGAGCGGAGTACTACTCAAGTGGTGGAAGATTTATAGCGGATTGATAGTAATCTGCAAGTTGTTCACACGATGTGTGGATACTAACGCGAGCTTGGTAAGTTCCTTTACTTTATTTTGAAGTGCTTTCAGAAAGGGATGGCTCAATTTTCAGTCTTATCACTTGCATACCATGAATGTTCAGTGGCTACTTTTTAAGTTTGGTCTTAATAAATGCTGAATCATATATGCTGACCCTTCATGTCAAAGTTTGGTGCCCAACAATGGACATATCTTTCAAGCTGCTTTAACAAGAGGGGAAGTAACCAAGCTTACACCAAAAGGCCCTTGCAGGTTCAAGGGTTATGGGCATCCTGATTTATGTCCGTTTAAGTATCCTTTCTTACTGTATTCTTTTTATAAAAGTCTAGGTGATCCACTGTTTATCTTACCACGGTCTCATTCATATGATATGAGGAGAATAAGCCACACAAGATAGATAAATGGGAATTTAAATAAATCGTCTGAACTTTTAGTTATTTGTATTGCTTTCTGACCCTTTTTTTGTTATATATTCGTTTTGTGCTATCCGAGTCATGTACCTATAAGTATGATTTCAAGGCATTTTTTCATAATTATAGCGTAATAATCTTCTTATTTTTTTATTTATTTGCAGTCTTTTAACAACAGAAGTACAAAATAAAGGAATAACTTTCTACGAAGTCGGATTTACAACCAGGACGTGCCACCACACTGAAGTGCATCTTTTCAAGAACGTAGATTTAAAAGTACGCTTTTTCTTCATATATGGCTGTTTATTAGTTTGTTGTAGTTCTCAATACACATGCACTTCTATTATCTTTTAGGTGGTAAAAACTTTATTTGATATAGCAGCTTATAGACAAGAATTATAGTGTAGGAGACTTGCACCTAGAGTTGGTGTATACATGAAGATTGACACCTTGCTTTGGTTGTTTGAGGTAGAACTTGAATCGATCGAGGTAACCATTTATATTTCTTGGTGTTCCTCCTAAAGAGGTTAGTTCATCTCCTTATTTGGATATTTCAAATTATAGTGTTTGGTTTTCTATTGGTTACGGCAGGAGTAAGTTTAAGGATTATGAAATCAGTAAGCCATAAGCTCAAGTTGATTAGCACTTTCAAACTCAATTATCACCTTTAAAGGCAATGCCTATCTCATTGTATTCAACCCATATAAAATCATATGGCAGTTGATGTGAATAACTAGACCAACCATACTTGATAAATGTTACGTTAATACCTCACATCTTAACAGATTGAAATCATAACATACTGAATAAACATTACGTTAGACCAGCTATATTGATATCAATATACTACACTTTGGAAGGTTATTCTTCCATGTATATATCCACCTGTAGTTATTTAGGTTAATCAAAATTATTACGGCGTAACCTTATTAGGTAGTTACGTCGTAACCTCTTCAATCATTTGTGCTTATCCATGGCTACGGCTTAACCTTAGCTGGGTTTAAGCCGTAGCTTTCATAAATCATGTGTATTTCTTCATTACGGCGTAACCTGAGCTGAGGGTTACGCCGTAGTCTTTGTCAATAAGGTGTTTATCAGTTGTTACGGCGTAACCTGAGCTGAGGGTTACGCCGTAGCCTTCATAATCTTTAGTTATGTCGTAACTTCATCACTTTGTTACGCCGTAGTTAAGGGACAATCTATCCATAGGGCTTTAAAATGTCCAATTGCAGCTTCCTTACATTGAATAAGTCCTGAAATGAAATAATAAGGAATAAGGATGTTTTCACGAGTATTTTACTCAAAATGTGATGATAAAGGGGGAAATTAACGCTTAGAAAATCAGGACTATTTGATGTTATCAAATATCCCCCCACTTAAACTCTACTTGCCCTCAAGGAGACCAATTTAGACTGCAAAAGATATATCCTCAATGAATGCGTAGTTAAAATTTCCATGCTAGAATATTAATAAGAGCCGAACACCTCACGAAATGGGAACGAAAACACTCTCACTCTCATCCTAATCTAAGTGTTAATTTTGGGGTGATCACTCAATTGCACGGACATAGTAAGTATTTTATCATAAGCTTGGCAATTACACACAACTCCACCACTAGAGCTAAGGTTAAGACAAATTTTAGAAAGCAATGTTGGGTTATAGTGATTCAAAGGCTTTGGGGTGGTGTCATTACTAACGTGTCACGGCGAAGTGGACAAAATCAATGATACATGACCAAATCCATGGCCAAGACATCAAGGATTGCTCGCTGCATCACCTAGACACGCTTCACGACAAAAAGGGTAAGGTAAGGCATGGGATATTTTAATGGGTGTAAAAGAAAAAGAAAACAAATAGTCTTAGCTTAAAACCAAGTTGTCATCGCCAAACCGTTAATTCGAGGTTCATCTTCATATGATCAATATATGTCACTGGAATCCACCATTATTCTTTCTTGAACTATTCTTCCAACCTTCGAATGTAATCGAGAAGATTATTCTCAATACCAATTACTTTAATTCATATAGTGCTTATAATTCATCGCACTGTAACACAAATAATATATGTATATATATATATATATATATATATATATATATATATATATATATATATATATATATATATATATTAACATACATCCCCCACTTGAACTGAGTATAAGGAGATAACTTGAGGGTCTTTGACGGTCTTTAGTAAGATGTAGATGATTAGGTACGCCTCTCAAAACTTTATTTTGAACCTCGAACAAGGGCAAACAATGACTTCAAGATAAAAAAAGGTAAGACTACACGGTAGGCTATGGTGTTAGGGTGTAACGAAAATAAGGGTTAGGAAATGAAAGGATAGGCTCAAAAGGGGTGTAACTAGGGGTATCTTGCACTAAAGGTGAGTGCAACAAAAAAAAGTTTAACACGGAGGTCGAAAAGCCAATGTGACTAATCGATAAATGCACACAGGTGAACACATATGGGCTATTTGGGTTTAATCCTAAAACATTGCTTTTTTCAAATCGCCTTTTGTAGGATATTGGATTTCACAAATACATAATACATTCAATATATGGATCGAATTTATGCAAGAGAGTTTAGAGAGAGAAAGTAGTGTGGGAGCCTTTCTAAAGAGAGAAAGTAACAAAAGAGAGAATGTTAGATTGAAAGGTCCAACCCTCTACCTTGGGAGGTAGAGGGTCTTTATAGTTACACAATAAACGTCCTCCTTCGGACTGTGGATCAGGAATACAGTGGGTAAAGACCCGTCCTTCCTCCACGGTGTTGCACTAAACTAAATAACTAACTAAATAACTAGTAAATAACGTAATGTCTACGAGCTAACTTATGCTAGATTATATTTGGGGTGACTGATACATCACTGTGGAATTTTATAATTCCTAACAATCTCCCCCTAAGGGAGGTCACCCCATGTTTTACATTTTGAATCCTAGCATTCTATTTAATCTTCAGTCTTGAGCTCGTAGACATAAATTCTTCAACATCTGCATCTTTGTGCTTTTGCAGTGATTCTTTAAAGTCCGATAACTTTGTACTTTAAGTGGAGGCGTTTATACTGATCCACATCTTTGATGATCTTCGAGCTTTAAATGAGATCATCAGCCACAGTAAATCTCTGGATCACCCTTTATTGTGTTGTCATCATGTGAAGTTGTGACTTTCGGACCGACATGCTCACACTTTTTGGATCATGACATCTTTTCATCAGAGTAGCGGAAGCTTTACTGGATCATGATATTTGCAGCAGTGTAGCAGAAGCATAGTATAAAAATATCCGAGCCAGGTTCTGTAGATATGCACAAGTCATGATTTCTTCAATTAAGTGTGGATGCTGTGAGCATGCGGCTTTGGATTGAATTCTCAATTCTGATCAGCTGCAACCATCCAAATGAACCTGCAAACAACAGTTAGCAATAAAACACACGAAAGTGTCTTTGATCACTTTTGTTGAATTGAGGCACACGGCCCACGGTTCCCCGTTGATCAGTATAAGTACTGCCTGTGATCAGGTATAATTCCGAATAATCTCCTTGACAGGGTTTCGCAGTTGTTCTAGCCGTTCTCAAACCGGAACGTCTCAAAGAAGACAAAACGGAGTGAGTGAACCAGCAAATTGAGATTTACTGATTGATAGAAAATGATTTGAAAACAATCGCGTATTGCTTGAAGAAAGAGTTTTACAATACGACGAAGGTTTTATGAGAAAGATCAGTTTTCAATCAAAAATACCTTTTGTATTTGAAAGAGAATACACATTCGATGTGCTAGAGAAAAGAAGATTTGCACATTGAACGTTTTTTCCAAAAGTATTTTTTCAATCAGAGATACTTTTTGTGTTTGAAAACATGAGTACACATTCGATGTGCTAGAGAAAAGAAGATTTGCACATCAAACGGTATTTCCAAAAGAACTCGTCAATTCCAATCCTGGACCAAGGTTGATTCAAGAGTGAATCGCCCCATCGTTTCTGTACAGTTGTCACAAGCTTGATCTTTAGAAAAGATCTCACATGTCACCCACCAAGAGCTCGTTTGATGTTGGCTCTAGAAGGATTTTCATCTTCATTGTGAATATTTTTACATATCACTCGGATGTTCTGGCAATACCACAAGGATAATGCGTAGGACTCTTAATATATACTTACTTTCCACATTGTGTGGAACAGCAAGTCTTCATTAATTTAGTGTCCTAACGAGATATTGTGGATGATCTCTTGGCTCTAGACTCGATTGTGCACATTTGGTTCCTATGCCGGAGACTAGGGAGAGGGTCTCCTTCTTCAATATCAACAATCTCTAAGAGAGAGTCGATAGATTATGTAGGTTCCCCGTGAGAATGAAACAAGCCCTTTTAAGAGGAACTTGAGTAGTTTGGGAAGTTTAGTGCAGTGCGTCACTGGGTCCATGACGTCTTGTCTTCAATACCGGAGTTACCTAAGTAACCACCAGTAGCATATGTATTGAACCCGGTTTCTGCCCTAAGGTTGAATTATTTGAGAGCTATTTCTTTTCATCCTTTTCACATTTATTTCTTTTTCATCTTTAACCCCTTCAGTGCTTACCGAGACTTCATTTCTAGAACCTTGTTGGGTTTGTTCCAGTACTAGCTCTGTCTCAGTCGGCACTCTTCCCATATTCTCAATTTTCTCCTTTTTTTTCATCATACCTAAGGACTTCTACACTATCTAGTGGATTGTCCCTGGGTAGATCCCTCCGGTTCTGGCGGATCGTGGGAACTAATACCTAACCTAACCATCCTTATAACACCATGCATAAAGTAAAATGGTCAGTTTTTTGGTACAGTTCATTCTTCTTTGAAAACAATTGAAAAATCATTTGGAAAAATCAATCAAGGTACTTGTGATATAAAATCAAACCATTTTGTACCTTAATTGTTTCGATCATTTAGAAATGCTCCCCCTCAACATGTGCATGTGATTTTGAAATTGTTTAGCACATGGAGGCAAGAGTTCTTTGAAATAATTTCTTGATCACAATTTCCATGGAAAAAGCCATTTGATTTTCTTTGGTAAATTCTCCCCCTCAATATGTGCATAGGATTTTTGAAATCATTATTATCACATAGAGGAAAGAGTTCTTTTGAAGCACATCCACGATCACAAAATCCATTAAGAAACCATTTAAAACTCAATCAAGGTACTTTATGTTAAAACATAAAATCTTTTGTACCTCGATAGTTTTATTTTCATTTCAAATGCTCCCCCTCAATATGTGCATCAATTAATGAAAACATTTAGCACATATGGGAGAGCAGCCTGCACTTTGAGTCAAAACGATCACTTTTGATCACTTTTTATCAAATTTCATTATTAAATCACAAATTCTCCCCCGATCAAAAATATCAAACCCTTTGATATTTTGGATCTCAAGTGATTTAATTAGGTTTAGAAAACATGGGAGAAAATGTGCCTGATTTAAAAGCTCATCTTGTGTTTTTAGGATAAATGCTCCCCCTCAACATGTGCATCATATATTGAAATCGTTTGGCACATGGAGGCAGGAGTGCCTTTGAAGGACTAAAACCAATTCCATTAAAACAGATTTGAGATTTAAATCACGATCTCTCCCGCTCAAAGATTTCAAACCATTTGAGATTTGTGATCCCAAAAGATTTAAATAATTTAGAAATTTTTTGGGGAAAGACGTAGCAAGATTTGATATTGAAAAGTGATAGATAAGGACCATTTTAAGACATTAAAGATTTTTAGTGTCAGGTATGAAATTTTTAAGAGATCTTTAAGTAAAATAAAACAATTTCACAATCAAAAAAGAACAGAAAAAATTTCATTTTGTAAGATCTTTGAGTTTTAAAGAAAATCATACCATGACATAACATTAAATCTTTAGATCACCACTTGTTTTGTACAAACCGGACTTGTTTTGATGATATATTGTTTGAAAATATTATATTTTAAATCACTCTCCCCCTCAATCGATGACCGAAGTCGATAATTGAGTGACATAGGTTTTGATAATAAGAAGTCCGGTGATTTTCAAAATTTAGTCCAATTTATTTTCAAAACAATATTTTTCAATTTTCAAAACAATTTTATTCAAAGTTTTAGAAAAATGTTATCCCTACACAAAGATACGTTAGGTGGTAGAGCCGCTTTTGTTGTTGTTGCTGTAAGGCAGGAAGAAAACCGCCTGCTGATGCAGTGAGACTTCTTACGTTGCATTTTTTCATGCCAACTAAGGTCAAATTAAGCTCCGTTTCTTCATTTGATGATGAAGAAAACCATCTGCAAATGCAGTGAGACCTCTTACGTTGCATTTTATCATGCCAACTCTCCATTGAAGTCAAATTAAGCTCCGTTTCTTCATTTGTCAACCCAAGATATAGTTACCCTTTCCTTTCGGCATCCAATCATCTTGTATTATGGGATCCGGATCGGGAACATTCTTATATACCAATATACCTGCATACGTTAGTGAACACACATACAAATATATGGTGGTCGACATCACCCAAACATCAATCGACTAATAAAAGTCAATCCAACATATCAATCAGATCATACAAATGCATGGGAATTATGTGTTTATCAAACTCTAATCATCTAATCCTAACAATCATATCCTAGGCACCTAGTCCTTCAACATAGGTTAACATCATTTTCAATTAAGCACGAGGATAATTAAGAAAGTCCGTTAGATGATATAAATTTAAAAACATTCTCCCCCTCAATCAATGATTTATTTTTCTGAAAAGGTTAAAAGCGCTGAAGTCATTGATTGAGTTTTCAATTTTATCAAAAACTCTGAATCTGATAGATTTACAAGCAACTCATTTTCCACCAATTTTTGAATACAACAAATATGTTTTTGAAGAATTTTTAGACGGAAGAACATTTGTGTAGGAACAACAGTCCTTCAACATACTTTCCTCAATTAGTTTTAGGAAAAGTGCACGAAATATTTTGAAAATTGGTTTGGCGCAGCACTTTCCTTTCTTTGAAAAATGGGTTGCTATCTGAAATAATAGCAAGCCATAGTTTTAAGCATGGGTTACAGTCTGAAGTAACTGCAAGCCATTTTTGAAGCGCGGGTTACAGTCTGAAATAACTGTAAGCCATATTTTGAGACATGTTTTGAAAAAAATATTTACACCTCCTGCTCGAACTTCATCTAAAGTCCCGTGCCATTATTGAATGACATTTCTAAGACCGTAGATGTTATCGATACCAGAAGACATGTCTTGAGAAAACATATTTTTGGTATTTTTAAATTTTCTGATTTTTATGGGTTTTTGTTGGTTTTATAGTTTTCTATTTTGATTTTGTGGGTTTTATATTTTTGTATTTTGCTTTTTGAAAAATATATACACAGATAGATTAGATGATATAGTTTAAGAAGATGATGATATGAGTACCGAGATAAGGATATCGAGCAGGCCCGTTGTAAAAGATAGAAGTCATCATCCCTAAAACTTTCACCACCAAAGATTCCGAGGCTCTTGAATGGACGTCAGAAATTGAGCCTGCATAAAGTGAGACTTTGGTAGCTTCCCCCCATATCGACAATCTTCGAATAAAGACCATATTCCCAAGAAGAATAATGAGAAGAGAAACAGTCTCATTGAATGAAGCTCAGCACCCCGAAGAACATGAGAACACCGAGGTAACAAGTTAAGACATTGATCGTCTTAGCGGTTATCAAATCCGGAATAACTGATGAAGACCGAGCACATGAACCTGTTGTGCGTCCCCGATGTACACATTCCTCTTCGAGATTGACCAGTTGTCTTATTCAGGGGAAAAATACATCAACATCTTCATTTTTCCAAATGCATTCCAGTTATCTTCCATATAACCAATCAGCCCATAATGTACACAAGTACCCAACCAGAGTAGAGACAACAACATCACACTAACTGGTTGAATCACTGATCTCCTCTGTGGATGTCAACTCTAGAATAACGGATTAAGCTCGATCATGTGAATATGTTGTCTGACCCTGATGTACACATATATCTCCCTTGATCATTGCGATCTTATCAGAATCATCATTACATTGTGTACATGAAGCACTAACCGGAAGCACTTTATCATAAATCATATAGAAGATGTCGATATGCAATATCATCTCACAAACCAAATATTCTTTTCACATTTCTTCTAACTGAACGCTGAAGTAACACATACCAAAAGTTTCCAGAGACCATTTCCCCCAATTAGTTGGAATAATACACCAAATGCTACGAGTTAAACACTGAGTTTCTCTACGGTTATGACCATTGTCTTTCCGGGATAACTTCAATCAGGTAGAATTGTTAAGTTCATCATGTGTACTCATTGTGCTTTTAGATATATGTCTCCTTCCCCCTTGCTGGTTTTGATACCTCAGATTCAGCAAAACATAATATACCCAAAAACTCGAAATCTTGTGAGAAGAACTCAAATAGCCCAAATGAATCTTGTGAGAATCAACTGCAATGGAAACTCTCTCTGACTATCTTTATCAACCCATATGTAGACAATTTGAAGTGACCACTGATGAAGAATACCCGATATACCAAACTTGAAACTGAAGTCAAATTCCCACATTTGTATCTTAAGCTTGCACTTAATGATGAAAGAACGGTGTCGAGAATTTATGCTTCAAGCAAATTTCTAAGTACTCACTACTCAAGCAAAGTATGAGACATTAACACCTCTTGCGATTATCCGCATCGTCATATGAGTGTGACACTGAGTAAAACAAAGTAACTCCTAATAGTGATAGTTAACCAGGTCTTCAACCATCCACCTCGACTACTGGTAACTAGATAACCCAAGACTTCAACTCAAATTCTTAAGCCCGAGCAAGTTATCAAATAAGAACACGCCTTTGTGAATGTCAACTTCAACCTCAAATAAGTGATAAAAGAGTAACTTCGAAGTAATCAACTTGTGTCAAATGTCCAACACTTGAATAAACATACAATCGGATGAACATTGACCCACTGAATGAACCGGAGCAAATGATTCCTCAACATCAATGCATTCTTCCTCAAGGTATACATGTAGAAGCTGATCTGGAAGATTTACCAAAAATTTCTTCTAGCGGATGAGGTAGTCATTTTCCTTAATGTTCATGTAGTTGATTTATAGCGTGCACAATGAGAGGAACAATAATCCGTGAAGATTTGGCAAAAGAATACCAAAGAGCGGATCATTATTCAGTAGTGCAACTAAAATATCATGATAGTCATTATCAACGCCTTGTGAAGTAACTGGAGATAAGGTTTCTTGAGAATTCTGAGAAGTACTTCTTAGATGGTGAACTAGTTGAGTCAGTAGAAACCGGTGCATGAGCTTCAGAAGCTGGATGATCAACATTCGTTGGAGGTTGGAAGTACTCATCAAACATATCTTTGGAAAACAATGAATCCCAATTATCCTTAGTAAGTGAAGCATTAGGCGTTGGAGGAGAGTCATCAAAAATCAAAACAATGAATCCCAGTTATCCTTAGTAAGTGAAGCATTAGGTGTTGGAGGGGAGTCATCGTTATCAAAAATTAAGTCGTATGACCATTATTCAAACATCATCCATCATCATGTAGTATATTCACTCTTCTCCCCCTCAAAAATTGCATCCGAAGTTGCCATTTTTGATTTAACAAGTGAATAAGAGTATACACCAATGAACGTAGATCCACTTGATGACTGAATGAGCATGGGAGAAACATGAAGTATGTTGATGAAGAATGTCGATGAGAATGGTCATAAATATGAAGATTTCTCTTCTTCTGAAGATAAAGCGCACTGAAGCGTACACCTTTCTTTTTTTGAGGAACGGGGCTTGAAGAGTTGTCTGCAGATGCCATTATGATGAAGTACGAGGCCTGAACTGATTTGAACAGACGTCATAGCCAAATGAATATCAAGATTGATTTACTTGATCCCGTGAGTTATGAGATATCAATCCATTTGTAATCCATACTTTAAGCCAGTCCATGTAGTGAAGGATCGAAGTATCTGCAACTAAGTAAGGACTACCTGCACTAATATTACAAACTTGATTGCATATATTTTGGTTAGTGACATTAGTATCCAAACCCCTTGGGGTTTCATAGTCAACCTTGATTTTGTCATTGGTAAACAGCTTTCCGGTAGGCATCCACCTAAGTCCAACATCCTTAAATATTTTACCAGACGGAATCCACTTATGGCCAGGTCTAGGATTGGTGACATTCTTATGCACAGTGGAAGACTTATCGTTATTCCTAGACACCAAATATTTAGCAGTTGGGATCCATCTAGGCGAAGTTTTGGGTTTGTTTTGCTTCATAACATGTTGAACCTTAGCCATGAAGGTAGTCTTAGTGGATTGTACCTTAGCATGTGAATTAGGAAAATGTTTCTTATTCGGAAAAGACTCAGAATTTCTAGTTTCATTTTCTACATGCTTAGCATTCTTCTTCTTATAACTACTCTTAGATGCAAGCCAACCCCTAGTATCTTGAGAGTTCCTAGGTAATGGTTTACAACTACTAGCAGTGCCTTGAAATCTTGTGGAATGCATCACCCTAGGTCTTGCACCTAAAATTCCGTCTTTTCGAATTTGTGCCTTTTTCCTAGCATCTTCTAGATAATAGTTCTTCCACAAGTCATTCATATCTTATGAATTCTGGGTTTTAATGCTTGGTTTTGACACTGTTTTCGAACTAATCCTAAAGGTGCTGGGAGTAGAAGTGGCTACTTGTTGATGGTTAACGGAGCTAGAAGCCTTCTTCTTAGGTAACTCAGGTGAAGTGACTGGTTTTGACAAAACTTGTTTCTCATCAACTTGGGAGGCAAACCGTGTTTTTGGTCTTTCGGATATAAACGCAGTAGGCTGCCTAACAACGGACCGGTTTCTAATGGGATGAGAAACTTGGTTTCCCCAAGGTTGATGGTTTTGTAAACTTAGTGTTCACACTTTTTCCTACAGTTTTCATAAGTTCATTTTTAAGGCAACAATAGCGAAACTCTTTTCCTAAAGTTGAGCTTTGAGTTCATCAATTTTTGCTATCAATGAGTTTGTTTGTTCCATTGACTTAGTTCTAGCTTCTTTGAAAGAGTCACTTAGTTCTATGTGATGCTTTCTCAAAGACTCATTTTCCTTTAGTAATTTGGCCACACAAACCGCTAATTCATCATTTCTCATTTGAATATCATCAATAGCATTAACATCATAATTACTTGTAACCAAATTACTTTTCATATGCATATCAGAAATATGTTTCTTCAAATTGTTGATAGTCAAGTTTTTGGCTTGAAGCTGAGCTTTTAAATTGTTTATTTCAAAAAATTCACGAAATTCAATAAATTCCGGTTTTTTACATGGTTTGTTAGTTTGACAACTTTCCTCCTTTCTTTGTATTGCAATTTCAAGTGAAATGCAGTGTTTTTCAAGTTTTGAGAATTTGTTTGAAAGTTCATCAAAAGCCCTTTTATCAACCATATCATTTGTTTTGAAATTATAAGACTCAGCCTCAACCAAGGAGCATTTATCAGAATCATGTTTAGCATTAAGATCAGTTTGTTTAGGTACATTAGCAGATTCATTATGTTGAACAATTAAGGGTACCTCATCACATGACAGTTGTTCATTTATCGGTCTGATATCTGCATCCACATCATGTGAAACAAGAGTCATTGAACTACTGGTTGTTTCAAGCTTATCTGCCTCTGAGCCTCTGTATTCAGTGTTAACTGATCCATCACCCAATGCCTTACTGGTCTCAACACTACAGTTTATTGATTGTACCCGACATTCATTCACCTTTCTGATCACAGCATCCACTTCTTGTGTGACAGGAGTTACTGAGCCGCTGGTTACATCATTCTTTGTTGTCTCTGATATTCTGCATCCAGCAACACCCGATTCTTCAACAGATACATTACCCAACTTATCACAACTATCTCTCAACTGCACCAGATACTCATCCACTTTTTCATCTGTCTGAGTAACTTCCTCAATATACTTCTCCACATTATACATGAGATGGATAAGTGTATCTATGAACACGCTAATTTCCATTCCAGTGTGTCTCTTGAAAGATATTTCATTCATGTCTTGATCATAGTCTGATGTGAATTCCCTTCTAATGAATGAGTGAAAATGTTTGTAGATCACTTGAAGTGCAGCACTGGAACTATCCTTTTGAACCTTCTCTTTGTCAAGTTGTAGCTCCAATTGCTCGAGGTTTAACATCAAAGTTCCTGTTAATGTGGATAAGTCCTAACAGAAGAGGGCAATACATGTTCGTTCCATTGTTATGTGTAGAAGTAACGTGAGGTGAGAGTGAAGTTGTTGAAAAGGTTCAATGTTGCTTTCCTTTTACATGGAATTCTGTAGCCTGAACAAGTGCAAATCTTTCTCATTGGACTCAGAGCGTGAAGAACTCAGATCATCATTGATTGATTCCATCATCTGTAATTGTTCAGTATAGCTAATATTCTCATGGTTGTCTACAGCATCATACAGTTTGAGTACTTCTGAAATCACTGAATCAGGAGTGTAAGACATGATGTTGAAGTATACATGGGATTTTACAAGTCTTTGATTTAAACCGAGAAATAGAATCTTTCGCTGGATTTTACTAAAATCAAGACCAAACCGATAAGCAATGACCAATGGAATGTGTTAAGATGACTGATGGATCGACACAGTGATAGACAATTGTGTGTTAGGGCATATGATTGTTTGTAGGATTAGCTAAGATGTTGTTTAGTTGAGATTTGGATTGGTTGTTGCACGATTTTAAGGAGAATTTAAGGTCTAAAAACATAAAAACCTCAATAACTTCTGTTCAGAGCAGATTTAGGCCTCGAAGGTTGACCCATGTTCATTCGGCGTGCCATTCTCCTCGTTCTCATGGTCGTTTTGATGGGTAGAACGCCGAAAACGGAGTTACGGTTCAAAAGTTATGGTCGTTTGAAGTTTTGTCAGGGAAAATCAACAAAACGCACCCAAGACAACTCGCTTCAATAAGCAAGCAGACAACTCGCTTATGTGGGAAACTCGCATAGGACAACTCGCTTCAATAAGCAAGCAGATAACTCGCTTATGTGGGCAACTCGCATAGGACAACTCGCTTCAATAAGCAAGCAGACAACTCGCTTATGTAGGCAACTCTCTTAGGCAACTCTCTTTAGATACGTTGAATCTGGACAAGTCGCATAAGCAACTCTCTTAGGCAACTCGCTTTGATGAAAATAACCACAACTCGCATAGAACCCAAGTCGCATAAAGAGTCAACTCGCTAAATAGCCAAGTCGCATATACCAACTCGCTTCCAATAACAAAGCGACTCGCTTCCAAGAAACTCAACTCCGTGGCTCAACTCGCTACGTACAACTTTCAAAAACAACCACTTTATCAATCAAAAACAACCAAACCACAATGATTTAAGTCTTCCAATTCAAAAGCTAAACACATATGATGATCCTAAACACAAAAGTACAATCAAAATTCAAACTTTAACACTAGAATTTGTTCAAATGAATCAAACTCTTCTAAATACTTTTAACCCCAAAAACCTTATGAAATCCACCAAAACAAAGAGCATGAAGGATGAATGATCAAACCATGGCTCTTGATACCAATTTTAGGATATTGGATTTCACAAACACATAATACATTCAATATATGGATCGAATTTATGCAAGAGAGTTTAGAGAGAGAAAGTAGTGTGGGAGCCTTTCTAGAGAGAGAAAGTAACAAAAGAGAGAATGTTAGATTGAAAGGTCCAACCCTCTACCTTGGGAGGTAGAGGGTATTTATAGTTACACAATAAACGTCCTCCTTCGGATTGTGGATCAGGCATACAGTGGGTAAAGACCCGTCCTTCCTCCACGGTGTTGCACTAAACTAAATAACTAACTAAATAACTAGTAAATAACGTAATGTCTACGAGCTAACTTATGCTAGTTTATATTTGGGGTGACCGATACTTCACTATGGAATTTTCTAATTCCTAACACCTTTTCCAAATGCACCAAGCTAACTTGATACACTACTCGTCTATGGTTTCGAAGTGATGTAAAAGCCAAGTTCTAAAGTTTACAATACTATCGGCACACTCAATATATGGTAGATTTGGGTAAAATGGGGAAAACGGAAAGGCTAAATCTCACCAATGGCAATAAGGGTAATCGTGTGCTCGGCTTTATGTAATTCTAGATTGGTTAAAAAATATGACAAAAATTTTCAAATGAGCTTAAAATTTTGAAACCAACTAGAAAATTAGGGCAAGTAAGCTAAGTAATCATACACTTCATTTCTATTCCTATCCCCCCACTTGAAGTGTACAAAGTCCCATTTGTACGAAGAAATAAAAATAAAATAGAAATGAAAAATAATCAAGAAAGAAATAAACTCCCCTCTCGAATGCTTGCCCAAGATGTCTCACTAAAGGTAGAAGGTGGGTTATTGGGTGGCTAATGCGTACCCTTTCCAGGGACTACGCCTTAATTATTGTATAGCCTCAAAATTTTCCTACTGCAGCAGAGGTTACGGCGTAACTGACCCAAAGGTTACGCCGTAATTGCATCACAGAATCAAAAACCTGCACAGAATACATGGAAAATTTTGTACCCTATGGGTACAATTGATAATTAAGCATATAAATATCCTTAAAATTTAGTTATTACAGACATAAGTATCAAATTGTTTCAAATTGTTCCATCAAACAGGGAAATCAATTATCCCTGGGTAGATCATGATCCATGGAGTGAAATTGGGTGGGATTCAACGGGGTGCTTGTGGTGCTACCAAGAGTGGGCTCGGCCTGCATGAATGCCACTCCTCCATGGATGCCAACGTCGGGGATGTAGGGCTGGTATAAATACTCCGGACCTTGCCACCTAGGGTGGCTCAAGTGCATGTTCTGGAGCATTTGGCTAGTCCGATCCGTACTCCAGTGAAAGAAGTCCTGCTGGAGCTGCTGCACTTGATCCATGGTACATGCAAAACCATCAAATTGGTTACTAAGACCATATAGACCCACTCCGAGGCTATCATTTCCTCGTTGAAGTGGGTTGCCATTCCCTCGATCCTCTCGTCGATGATCTGTAACCTTTCCCCCACATTCACGTGTGCCCTTCTTCGTCTCCTGGGCACCTGCTCCTCTATATCCTCTCCGGCTTCACCACCAACACCACTACCTTCCCCTACTTCTCTCCTCGGGGTTGTCCTAGCTAGCTCAATCACTCCATACATGTCCTGGGTGCAAATCCCAAACTCAACTAGCTTACTCAGTCCAATCAAGCTAGTCTCCCTACCACGGGTCACCCGAACCAAAGCTGCATCGGTCATCAGATCATAGCTTCTAGCCAACCTCCCAATGAAATGGCCCCCTACATTGGGCTCCTAGATGAAAACCTCTTAGCACCACCACCCATAAACCTTGCCAAATAGTAGGGAACATCGATGTTGTTCCCCCTTCCATGCCTTCCATGAGGTATAAGTCATCCATAGTCATTTTTTCCTTGGCAGAGTGTCTTGCTCGAATAGAGCAAGCAAGTAGGCGGTGCACCAGTCGACGAATGGGGTTTCTCACCATTTTGTAGGAAGGTGGCTGTTTAGAATTGTAACCATCCATGATAGCAATCTGGTTGAAATAGGCTGCAGTGTCTTGAGTTTCATCCCTACGCCTCCAACAAGTATTGTAGAACCTACGAAAAGCTTCCAACTCCATTTCTTCTTCCGTATACAAGCCCATTCTCACAGTAAATTGCCTTAGAGTCAAACTCCTTCTCACACCTCCAAGTTGGAAAAACAAAGACTCCACATCATCGTCCTCAATATCAGTACGAAACTCAGCACTAGCAAGGAATTCCTGGACATATTCCGGAATGACCGGCTCCGTGATCCTAAAAAGCCTTAACCACGCATTGCATGTGAACTCCCCTGTTGTACATGTGAACTTAATTTTGCAGAAATTCCTCAACTTCCTACCAGCTTTCCCGTTTGCTAAACTATCAAATGCATCAAAATCAAGTGCTTCCGGTTGACTAATATCCTTTCTCCTTAATTTCTAGAACTCATCAAGGAACAATTGCCTAATTCCTGCATCATCGTATGCCAGAAACCTAACCCATTGAGCGGGGTTGTTTGCGCCTGTAAATAAGACAGATAACAGTAAGTGCAGACCTTACTGATGTAAAGCTACGGCGTAACCATTATTATAGTTACGCCATAATTAGATAATTCCAGAAGTTACGGCGAAACTCAACATAATTGTTACGCCGTAATTACAGATTTCAACATTTACGACGTAACTTACCCCCCAGTTACGTCGTAACTTTCCCCAGAAACTCAGCACCTCAGATGGACCAATTAAGCAATAGATTACGCCGGAACCATCAATTTTTTTTTTCAAGTGGTAAAAAGTTTTTATAGATTTTTAACCTATTAGTGCCGAGGGACCGCGCCTAACCCACTAGGTTTGTGTTTGACCCAAAACCCTCTTTAAATTAAGTCAAAACACCCAAATCGACCCATAGTGATAGGACACGAATCAAAATAACATGGGGAAAATCATCATAACCATCAATTAATCAAACCAATAGCAATAATATACTCAAATAAGCAAGATTCCTAAAATATTATAATATAAACCCTAATTGAATAATCGAAATAAATGAATCAAAAAGAGTAGTAATGATGAGATGAAGAGATCTTGATGGAAAAATTTTGAGAGAAAAAATTACTGTTTTGGTAGGCGAGGAAAAGATTTTGTGTAAAACCTAGTTTTTAATCCGTATAAGGTTTTATACCGCCAGGAGGTTACAACGTAATTTAATTAATAGTTACGCCGTAACTAATATTTTCAGAATATTAAATGTTGTGAAAAGGTTACGGCGTAATCCTAATAGGGATTACGCCGTAACTAAATATTTAATTTTAATTAAAGATTTAATTTTTAGAAATCTGATTGTATAGTGGTTACGTCGTAACTCTAAAAAGAAGTTACCTCGTAATTAAATAATCAAAAGATTTTATATATTATTTTTAATTATAATATTGTTACGTCATAACCCATAGAAGAAGTTACGCCGTAACTAATAGCATCGGAGAATAAATTTTGTACTATTGCAATATGAGAGATTGAGAAACGTACCTTATGGAAGTGCTCAAATCTCTTAATGAGGTAAATATAATATACCTTAGATCTTCCATTAACTGCTCCCCGGCAGCGGCGCCAAAAAAAGCTAATGTGCTATTTCATCCTGCTTTTAATATTTATAAAACTTAGATAACTTAGGATAGACACATACTAACGGGCAGAGAACCCGATCAGATGTAGTAAAGCCTTAGGTAAATCTGAATATCGTCCCGAGAGAACTGTGACTTTGAAAGAACTAAGGTAATTAGGAATGATATTGATAATATATTGGTATGACAAAGTTGTTATAATTCATCGATATGCTATTATTCTACTCACACAGACACCAGAAATTTAGGAAAAAGAGATAGATAAGCGAAGCTTATGAAGAATACAAATATGAATTGATTCTCGATATGAAGGTTCAATATAGTGGTTAATTATCACCAGACTCCTTTGGTCAATTCTTCATGGCCTATGACTCTTAGATTCCTCACCAAGATGCACAGGTCACCCAGGATCATTCGGCAACCTAATAGCAGTCATTACGCACCAAATCTGCAAGATCTAGACGGTGGGAACCCGGCCGTTAGGAACTTAGATTCCCCCTAACCTCTTAAATACCTCCACTTGATAGGTGATCATTTGGTCATTTCGCACACGAAGAGTGGTTGTACTATGGCCAATTCCTCCCATACTTTGCAATCTATTAGACTGGGGTCAGTTGGTCATATCTCCCAGCCTTTTAGATACTACCAAGCTTATAATACTACCAAGGCTAGCGATTTATGAAAAGACTAGAAAATGTCTATAAAGAATTAAAGAGAATAACAATAACATAAATGCAAACTTCAATTAATAAAATGAATTCTTAGTATAAGTCCTAGAAAAATATAAAAAGAATTTAAACTCGAATACAATGGAAATCGTAGACGAGGACTTCTTTATTCAGCGCTCCTAAGCCATGCTTCTTCTTCTATGTTTTGATCTCCCCAAACCCTAGAAGGTTTGGGAAAGCGGAGATGATTAAAATTGGTGAAACCTTCGACTATTTATAGGCTTCGAACCGGTTACGGCGTAACCTTATTAGGTAGTTATGTCATAACCTCTTCAATCATTTGTGATTATCCATGGCTACGGCGTAACCTTAGCTGGGGTTACTGATAAGGTTTTAAAAGGTACCATTTTGAGGGGTCGTTTTAGTCCTTATTTGATCACTTTTGTATCCGTTATTGCTTAATATCGTTCCTTTTCACTTTTTAGGTCTCTTGAAGGCAAAATGCTGGAATGGCACTTATTTGGACGAAAAGGCGCGAATATATGAAGAAAATGGCCAAAGTCAAAATCGAGACACTCACAGCTGCTGAAAATAGAAGGCGACGGCGTCAGGTGCTAATTGCGACGCCGTCCGAGGATTTTTGTGACAGTTCAGAACCCAAAACTCGTATTTTCAAGTGACGACGTCCAGTTGTAAAAGAGTAGGCCGTCGCTACTCAGACGGCCTAGATGCAATCCAGACGACGTCAGAAGCTGAAGAGGACGGCGTCACGGACATAAGGTGACGCCGTCGCAAGGTTAACGTGGCCAAGACGAAACCCTAATGATGGCGACACGACGGCGTCACGAAACATAAGGTGACGCCGTCGCATATGTAATCTTATATATAGAATCCGAATTTTTCAGTTTTAGAGAGAGTCTTTTGGAGTGAAAACCTAAAACCGAACCTAAGGTGTCTTGTACAGTATTTTAGGGTTTTAAACCCTATCTTACATCAAGATAAGTATTTACTTCATTAATTCAATTATGTCTTTGATTATTTGTGTGTATGCTTGCATGTTCTCCATGTCCGGCTAATTTATTTGTGTGTTTGCTTAGGAAGTATGAAACTTAATTATTGAATATTGATTGGTTGTTTCTTATCTTAGTTGATTAATGATCTAGTAATGCGATAGGTCATTCGTTGTGTACTTAATGCTTGATTCATCTTTGTGAACCTTAGAATATAATTACCTGAGTAGTTGTAAGCTAAACCATCCAAAGAGTGCCTTAGAGTAAGAGTTTATTATCCCTAGTGGGTTTTGTAGACGAGACCCTTTGGTAAGTTCAAAGACTTAGGGAGAAACGCATACCCTACAACTTTAGACACACAACGCAACTAAGAATAAGGACGTGACAACTCAACCATCAATAGGAGATAATTAAGGAGTAGTACAACCTAAGTAAACACATCTTTAAACTATCATACGAGCACACATTAATTAGACATAGACTCCCACAACCTTAGTTTAGATAATTAGATAATAGTAGAGTAATCGGTAGAAATACCAACCCCCCAAATCCAATACCCGAGATTCGTACCTTTCCATTTCATAAAATATAAAAATACAAAAATAATCTTCCTCAACCTTAACCTTAGCGTAGTAACTCCTTACTAGCATTCCTATTCCCCTAGAGAACGATATCAATACCCGTGGCTTACCCTAATTACTACACTACAACGATTAGGTTCACTGCCTAGGGTGTTATAAAACTTGCTCGAAGAAAAGGAAGTTTCCTTGACCCCGAACGACGCGTGTAGCGTTATCAAGTTTTTGGCGCCGCTGCCGGGGAATAGAATAGCTAGTTAGTAGTCCACCTCGTTTAGGTTCTTTGCTTGATTCCTATCAAGTAAATTTTTTCTCATTTTTAGCTTTCTCTTAGTCTATCCCCCTTCTTCGTGACCTTTGTTCGTAATCCCATCACTTTTCATCATGGAAGGTGATAACCAACCACCACTCATCAACCCACCACCAAATGACCCGCCAAGAGCCCGTACTCTTGGTGAATACTCGAGACCAAGCCACCTAGGCTATAGGAACACCATTGAGCTTCCCGACCAAGCCCAAACTACGGCCCTGCGATCCGACACCATCCGGTTGGTGCAAAACGGATGTGCATTCCATGGACTTCGTTCCGAAGATCCAAATCAGCATCTGAGGGATTTCCTTAATATCGTCGATTCCATCGACCTTGATGCTACTACTCGGGAGACCACGCACCTGCGTCTCTTCCAATTCTCTCTACGGGACCAAGCTAGTAATTGGCTTGAGCGACTTCCCGCCGGCTCCATCTCAAGTTGGGATGATCTTACCTCTCGCTTCCTTGCTCAATTTTTCCCACCGGGGAGAACCACTAAGCTTAGGAATGACATCTTGATGTTCCAACAACGTCAAGGTGAATCTCTCTACGAAGCATGGACCCGATTCAAGGACTTACTTCATAAAGTCCCTCATCACGGCATTGATCTTTGGCTCCAAGTCCAAATCTTTTATGATCATGTCAACTTCCCCACTAAGCGATCCATTGACCAAGCGGCCGGTGGAAAACTTAGTGATCTCACCGCAGAAGAATCATGGGGTATAATAGAGGACCTCGCCCTCTATGACAACGAAAGTTGGGATGACCCCCATGAGCTGCCCAAAACCGTTAAGGCAATCTCCTTGCCCCCTTCCGACCGAAGGATGATCGAACTTGAAGATCAAGTTAATTCCTCATGAGCTCCTACGAAAATCCTAAATCTTCACACCATGTGAACAAAGTTTCTTCCTCGTGTGAGCCGTTTTGTGATCCTCATAACACGCGCACTAGCACTCGATCCCCTGAACATGCTTCCGTTGACTACGCATCCTCACGTATTAATGGAACGGGAGGAAGATTCCCTACAATACCCGGACCTAGGAATTTCAATGAAACCCGAGAGGCATGGAAAGGCAAGCCCGACTTCTACTGGGGACAAACCAAAGAATTCACCTCCAATGATTTCTCATGGCCCCCCACCTAACGGTCCTAACCAACAAAACGTCGAAGGGATGTTGCAAAACCTAGTTGCATCCCAAGAAACCCAAATGGCTAAGCTCTCGGACCACTTTAACCATCAACAAGCCGAGATGGATAGGAAAATAGACAACCTTTTGAAAGCCATAACTAATAGTGATAAGAAGGTTAGTGCTATCTCAACTCCCGAGCCTTCAGGTATAGAGATTAAGGATCCAAGCAAGCTAACTAAGCATGTCCAATTCGTCAATACCATCGCCTTAGTTGAACCTAATGAAACAAATGACGAAGAGGACTATACACTTGTGGATGATGAAACACCCGAGGAGGTAGATGAAGTAGACATTGACTATTTCAACAAATTTCCTATGGAAGAAGAACTATCTCGCCACCCTCACTTAGTGCGTGACCTTCGTCACATGTATGTTAGGAAAAGTCCTCGAATCAAGTTTGGGAACCCTTGGAATCTTAACATACCATGTTTCATAGGACACCTTTTTGTGGCAAAAGCCTACATTGATCGCAAGTCCCCAATCAACATAATGACTAGCACCTACTACAATTGGATATTGAAGAAGTCTATTCCAACTAGGCAAGACCCCAATGATCCTAATGTTAGTTGCAATTTTCTCGGAAGAATTAAGGGATTGCCCGTTTATGTAGGTAGTTTCACGTTTCCTACGGACTTCATAATTGTGGATGATATTAGCACGGCCATAGACCCTAGCTTATCCCATGTTATTCTAGGAAAACCTTTCATAGAAAGCACCGGGATGACCTATGACCCCTCGTTAGGAGTAGTGCGATTCAAGAATGAGACCGATGACATAGCTTACCGAATGCCGTTTAAGATTGAGAAGTTTTCATCACTCTCTAATGATGAAAAGGAACTTAAACTGTCGGTCTATTATAGGAATGATGAGGATAGGGAAAAAGGTGTTGATTATGTTATGGCTAAGATTTTCGGATTCTATAAGGATTGCTTGAGCCTAGGACCGGAATATAGGACCGATTGGGGAGAGGATGAACTCTTAGAGAAGTGCATTTTAGGACACTTCTACAACATGGAATCCCCCATTAGAGACCGTCAAGAGGGCGGTGGTGAGGAAACGTAGGAGCACGACTATGAGTCTAGCTACAAGACTCTTTAATAAAGAAAAGCGCTTCGTGGGAGGCAACCCATGCTTAATTGTTTGCTTGTTATTGTCATATATCTTTTATTAATTGTTTATCCTCATGTTTAAATTTGTAAAAATGCTTTATTTTGTTTTTAACCTCGTCTTAATTGCATATAAAGGTATTTTACATAAAGGATAAGTGTAGGGAGGATTACACACGTTTTCAAAAGAAACATAAACATGAGAATAACAATTAACTAAAAGATATTTATGTTTGTTTGTTCGAGTCAAATGCTTGTATCGAGTCATAATGGATGTTTTGCAGAAATTTTTCCAGATTCTAAAGATGTAAATTTTCCAGAATTTTTTCCAGAAAATCGCAGACCATTTTTTGTCAGGATAACCTGACGGCGTCAGGATTGCAACCTGACGGCGTCAGGATTGCAACCTGACGGCGTCAGGAAGGAGTAAAAACATCAGATTATTTTTTTCTCGTTTTCTGAGCTACTATTAAATTTTTGGAATTTTCCAGGTCTTAATTTTCTTAGAAATTCTGTAAACATCCATTCCACAAGCATTATATCCTAGTTCAAATCAAGTCTTATATATATTATTACCGCCGATTTTACGCGAAGGTTTCGTTTGTTTTCTTCAAGTGTGCAGGTTTAGTTTGTCAAGAAGAAGTTACATAAGATTGGAAGGAGCTTTTCACGCAATAATTCTTCTTGAAAAGGATTTAACCACCACTTTACACGGATCCTACCAAGCTAATCAGGGGAGTATTAGTTTCTTTCGTTTTTAATTACCTTCCATTATCATAACTTTGATACTTTCGGGGAACATTGGGGACAATGTTCAGTTTAAGTGTAGGGAGGGAAAATAAAACGGGAACTTTGAAACTATGCTTATCCTTGACTATTTGCTTTGTCCAATTGTGATTGTGTAATAAACCATGAGGAAATGTCGGTTAGGGTAATTTTGGCACCAAATTTAAAATTTTTCATTACATATAGGAGTGGGCCATTAGTCTTAACAAAAGCGTCTCATGGATAGGAAGTTGCATGACTAGCACAAAAACCCTTTACCACCCAAATTCCACCAAAATGTGAGGATCGCCCTTAGATTAGTAGGAATTAAAAGCATTCATCTTCAATGCTTAGAGTGTGAACCGGTAGTATATTAGATTCTAGAACTTGTTTTGTGATGCATTCCGAGATCGCAAGTGAGGCTACACTTGTGTAGTTAGGAATAACTAAATGATAAGAGGCATTAGGATAACCCTTGTTTGATACCTGTAATATAATTACTTCTTCCATATCGGTTGAGTAATTCCCCCACACCCTTTGCGTTGTACTAATCTTTAGTACACGATACCCCTAGTTAACCCCTCAGAGCCTATCCTTTTCGCGGTTCTCGTGATGTTTCGGTTTTTCCGGAATATCAATGAAGAGCATTGTTTACACCCCACCCCCAAATATACACCCAAATCGCCTTAGCCTACCCCTTATGCACTCACTTTTAGTGCAAATGTTTGTTATCACCCTAAACCCTTAGTTCGATTATCTAGTTGCTTGCATAAGTTGCTAAGTCGAGTCATATCCTTTGTATACGGTTTTGGGACGATTGGGATTCATGGGAAAAGTTATAGTTTATGAAATGACGGGAAGGGAACGTTAAATTCAAATTCCCTTTGTTTGCATAATAATGTACCCCAAGTGTTTTGATCTTTTCAAATCGGGTCAAATTAGTGTTAGAGTAATAAAAACTCAAGTGTAGGGATATGCCTATAAATCCCTAGTATTTTGATGTTATCTTAGAGGATGGTACAGTAAAAGTGCATGGAAAAAAAAATCGAAAAAAAATAGAAAAAGAGAAAAAGAAAAAAAATAGAGTGATTAAAAAAAATAAAAAAATAAAAAAAAAAAATAAAAAAAAAAAAAAAACATACGGGCTACCATCCTACATCTATCCTTTAAAGTTATGTTTGCTTATTTTCGTTACCTAGAGTTTTAGAGTGTCGAGTCTTGGCTTAGCAACGCCATTCTTCATATGCATTTAACATAGAGATTTTTGACTTACCACCACTAAATAGCCTATCCCACCAAACCCCTGTTTCCCTACCGTAAGCCTAACATTACAACCCTTTAAAAGACCTCTTTGATAGTCTTTCCTAGGTGCTTATGCCAAAGCGATGGAGGTTTGATCTATTCTCAAGCCTATGGTAATCTATGTACTAGGACCGGTTAATGAGTGTTTATCTTCCATTTCCTATTTGTTATATTTCATATATACACCCGAGAGAGATGTGAGTATCCAAACACCCCATGTGAGGTGCTAGTATGTAATTTCCGTGCTTGTTATGACTTTTGCGGGGCTTATATGTGTTGTGGACCGTTTTGAATTAATGCTTCATGACCCTTAACTTATAAATTAATTGGTTAAAAGCACATTTGCTTGAGGACAAGCAAATAACAAGTGTAGGGATATTTGATAAGGTTTTAAAAGGTACCATTTTGAGGGGTCGTTTTAGTCCTTATTTGATCACTTTTGTATCCGTTATTGCTTAATATCGTTCCTTTTCACTTTTTAGGTCTCTTGAAGGCAAAATGCTGGAATGGCACTTATTTGGACGAAAAGGCGCGAATATATGAAGAAAATGGCCAAAGTCAAAATCGAGACACTCACAGCTGCTGAAAATAGAAGGCAACGGCGTCAGGTGCTAATTGCGACGCCGTCCGAGGATTTTTGTGACGGTTCAGAACCCAAAACTCGTATTTTCAAGTGACGACGTCCAGTTGTAAAAGAGTAGGCCGTCGCTACTCAGACGGCCTAGATGCAATCCAGACGACGTCAGAAGCTGAAGAGGACGGCGTCACGGACATAAGGTGACGCCGTCGCAAGGTTAACGTGGCCAAGACGAAACCCTAATGACGGCGACACGACGGCGTCACGAAACATAAGGTGACGCCGTCGCATATGTAATCTTATATATAGAATCCGAATTTTTCTGTTTTAGAGAGAGTCTTTTGGAGTGAAAACCTAAAACCGAACCTAAGGTGTCTTGTACAGTATTTTAGGGTTTTAAACCCTATCTTACATCAAGATAAGTATTTACTTCATTAATTCAATTATGTCTTTGATTATTTGTGTGTATGCTTGCATGTTCTCCATGTCCGGCTAATTTATTTGTGTGTTTGCTTAGGAAGTATGAAACTTAATTATTGAATATTGATTGGTTGTTTCTTATCTTAGTTGATTAATGATCTAGTAATGCGATAGGTCATTCGTTGTGTACTTAATGCTTGATTCATCTTTGTGAACCTTAGAATATAATTACCTGAGTAGTTGTAAGCTAAACCATCCAAAGAGTGCCTTAGAGTAAGAGTTTATTATCCCTAGTGGGTTTTGTAGACGAGACCCTTTGGTAAGTTCAAAGAGTTAGGGAGAAACGCATACCCTACAACTTTAGACACACAACGCAACTAAGAATAAGGACGTGACAACTCAACCATCAATAGGAGATAATTAAGGAGTAGTACAACCTAAGTAAACACATCTTTAAACTATCATACGAGCACACATTAATTAGACATAGACTCCCACAACCTTAGTTTAGATAATTAGATAATAGTAGAGTAATCGGTAGAAATACCAACCCCCCAAATCCAATACCCGAGATTCGTACCTTTCCATTTCATAAAATATAAAAATACAAAAATAATCTTCCTCAACCTTAACCTTAGCGTAGTAACTCCTTACTAGCATTCCTATTCCCCTAGAGAACGATATCAATACCTGTGGCTTACCCTAATTACTACACTACAACGATTAGGTTCACTGCCTAGGGTGTTATAAAACTTGCTCGAAGAAAAGGAAGTTTCCTTGACCCCGAACGACGCGTGTAGCATTATCAGTTACGCCGTAGCTTTCGTAAATCATGTGTATTTTTTCATTACGGCGTAACCTGAGCTGAGGGTTACGCTATAGTCTTTGTCAATAAGGTGTTTATCAGTTGTTACGGCATAACCTGAGCTGAGGGTTACGCCGTAGCCTTCATAATCTTTAGTTATGTCGTAACTTCATCACTTGGTTACGCTGTAGTTAAGAGACAATCTATCCATAGGGCTTTAAAACGTCCAATTCCAGCTTCCTTACATTGAATAAGTTATGAAATGAAATAATAAGGAATAAGGATGTTTTCACGAGTATTTTACTCAAAATGTGATGATAAAAGGGGAAATTAACGCTTAGAAAATCAGGACTATTTGATGTTATCAGTTGTCGTTAAACAAATCTAAACCTTTCTCATATAACTGCATATTCAGCGAAGACTGCAAGAAAGAGGTTTGAGACATCGGAAGAGAGCAATATTTTGTCTAAAATAACCTTTTGAGCTATGACACAGAAACACAAATTGATTTCAATCCCTCGTACGTCTGTTTACCTCATCAAGTTTCTTCTGCAAATTATCAAGAATAATACATTGAGGGTCTCAAAAATCCTAATACAATCTTCTAGCGGTTAGGTATAGTGGGAGGGATAACTAATTTTCTGAATAATGGATATGTGAGTTGAAATGAAAAAACGTGTCGACATCACAAACCTTTGCATAGCACTCTTACATGTTTTCCATAGATAATCTAAAGTGATCCGTGAAGCAGAAGAAAACACTTTTAACTACAAAAAAATGTTCACTAAATATAAATAGTTCCCATTATAACATACATATATCGGTTATGTTCAAACCGAAGGTTTCCTATTCTTCTTACCAGCACATGCTAAACAAAAAAAATATAAATATGATTCAGGTGATAAAGTAATGGTTCAGTAATCAGTACCATGTATCACTAAATAAGTTGAGCTATCAAAGGAATGAGAAAGCCTTTTATAGATTTGTGTTCTGTCTTGAGTATCATGTTTTTTCATTTTTTCACACCTACAAATCCCATATTATTGTTAGTTAGTGAAACCTAAAATAACATACATGATTCTAACTAATATGCATGTATAATCACTTGATGATGATGTAATTAACAAACTTGTTATATATACACAAGGTAAATTTATCAATTTATACAATGAAAACTAACTAATCTTTCATAGTTCATGATGTTATAATTAACAACCTTGTTATAAAAACTCTGCTAAATCAAAGAAGAACCAGAGAAAAGCAAGAGACCGGTTACAAATCCCATACCCTACAGCTGAAACCATGTTGATACCTTCTCATGAATGACAAGATGAAATCATGGTAATCCCGTATTGATATACCTGATTAAGTTGTAGCATGTTGGTTGGATCAATGCAGTCATTAAACTAAAAAAAACATAATAATCAAAACACCCATGAATTCAAAAATTAAAAATCCTACAGAAAATGGAATATACACGAATTCTATTCAATATATATTATATGTTGAATTAAAAAATGAAATCTTACCATACCACGAATGAAATCGATTAGTTTGGATCATGGTGTGAAGTTTTTGATGGCTGTTCATATTTTTTTAATGATTTCCAGCATTAAATTCCTCGGTTTTCTTCAATTTCTTCTTCAAAATCTCTTTACCTTATCTCCTCTATTCGTACAACATGCTCAAACTCTGAACTTTATAATTCAACGTGGAAAATACTGCTTTTATTGTAGCAACTTCTCTTTCCATGGCCCAAACAGTTGGTCTTGTGGGGGATCATTCTACATATGCAGAAAAAGCAGGTCAGAACATTTTAACATCAAATCAAAAGAAAAAAAATAAAGAAAAGGCGTTTTGCAGAATAAGAATGAACAAAGACGTTTTGTGTATGTTTGTCATTGTAAATGTGAATTAGATGATGAGACTGGATTACGTTAAAGTTTATAATCATCAAACTATAATTAAGGAATGGATATGTGCTATATAATTCTTAAGATAAATATATTCCTTTTCAAACTAATTAAAATAGTAAATTATTGGTTGAGTAGGTTTATAGATTTGGTTTTGCAAGATATAATTCAAAAAATGTGTTGGTCTAGTGGTTATCAATAAGAACCAATAGAAAAAAGACATGTGGAAAACTAGAAGGGTATTTAGGTTGTGGAAAACTAGAAGGGGGGGTTGAATAGTTTTGCTGATTTTAAGTTAGTTTCTAAAACTTTAGATTCGTTAATATGTGAGATCTTATGGATGTAGAGAAAGTATAGATCTAATGATAAAGCAAGTAAATAAAGTAAAGCAAAGGGATAGAAATGACACAACCGATTTATAGTGGTTCGGCTACAAGGACACCTTCCTTGCCCTACTCCACTCCCCGAGTCACCTACTCGAGAGTTCAAGCACTATGTCAACAAACTCCTTCACTTGGCGGAGAAGCCTTCACAACGTTGCTTACACCTTTTTCCGGTACGAAGCTAAATACCGAGTCCGTAACACGGTGGACCAAACCAACACGACTATTACACAACAAGTATGTGAAATATCAAATAAAAGATCTTTGCTACAGAAATCTTTCGGAGGAACAAATCAATCAAGGACCCCTTGCTTGGATGACTTGTAGAATGCTCATGATCTCGCCTTAGAGAAGGACCTATATGAGAATCACAATAGAAAGAAAGAAGAACAACTCTCTAGATCAAGTGATCTATATGTTAGAAGAGAATGAGAGTGTTTGAGAGATTTAGTAAGAAGAGGGGTGAGTTAGAATGAAGAAATGGCTCTCTATTTATAGGCAAAATCTTCCACTGTTCCCCGGATCCCACGGATCCCTCCCACTTGGGATCCATCTAGTGTAATCCTAGGGATCCGTGGGACGCTCCTCTTTGCCCATGGGTTTTTTGGTTATGGGTCATGGGTTATGGGTTGGTCCATGGGTTTTCTTTAGATTCAATGTATCTAATTATACATTGTATCTAGCCAACTTGGGTATGGGTTATAATCCATGGGTTGTGGTTTTTACCCATCCTAATAAACTATTACAACAAATAATTAATTACAACATTTTTGTATTTAAATGGCTATATGTAAATATTTTAAAAAAATAACATGTATCCTTATAATTGTACTTAAGATAACATTATATTTGTTATCAACAAAACACAAAGAGATCGCAAAATATTAATAAACGTTTTTATGGTTTATTTGTATTAACAATCTCCCCCTTTTTGTTGATAACAAAACATAATGTTATGATGAGTAAAACTTAAGAATAGATGTAAGTTTTGAAAGCCCCTAAGTTTTACTTCTTCTCCCCCTTTTTGTCGAAACAAAAAGTTAACCCGTGGAAGAAATAAAAGTGTGGAAAAATTAGTCCACGTATCGCTAACTCCCCCTTGACGGTAGCTGCCCCTAGTTTGGGGCGTCAAGTGAAGAAAAATAAAAATCCTACAAAGAGAAAGGTTAGTAACATGCTTATGTAATCTTGTGATTGACGAGAATCAAGATTGGGAGCCAAGGTATGTAAACAAGGCCTTGTAATAAAACAACAAAGTGTAGTGGTATTTATGCCACCTACAAGCATGTAAAACTAAGAACAAGACTTGTTCTTGAAAATGACTTCAAAAGAGAAAGTACTAAAAATAGAAAATAGTAGTAATGATTCCTTCCGTGCTTGCATAAGGTTATGGATGGAGGTTTGGATGAGTAATTGTATTGATGCGATCAAGGAACCTAGATGTTCTTGTAGTTTAATGGGAGCTAAAGGTGGTGATGTTTCAAGATCATTGAATATTGTGTTTGGAGAAGTTGGAGGTGTCAAAAAGGCTAATTTTTTTGCTTTGGTTGTTGAGATCTTGTTGGAGTCGTAAGGAGTTCCAAAAGAGTGATTTTAGGTGGTGAGTGAGTTGGTGATGAAGTTGGTGTACTCGTTGGTGATGAAGGAGGTGCTATAATGGAAGCATCTTGTGGTGAGTTAGTTGATGGTGATGAGCCATATGATGATGGTTTTCCTAGGCAACAAGATCGGATGTTAATCCGTGCGGATATCCTAGAGTTTGATTTTGGTATTTTGGAAGGTGGAAGTACAAAGGTTTGGGTTTCATGAAGATGATTGTTTGTACTAGGTGATTCATCTAAAGAGTTAGTGAATGACATGGTGTAGTGTGTTTGTGAAGATGAGATGGATTATGCAAGCATTTTGGGAGTTCTATATAGAAAAACAAAGCATTGTAATGAATGCTTGACCCAAAATGTGGATTAAAATCTAATAATTATATATGAATTTAAGGCATGTTATCATGAGAACACAAGCATTAAAGGGCATACTCCAAAAAATAAAACAAATGTGGATTTTTCATCCAAAGTGAGAAAAATAGAAGGTAAAAACAGCTTCTGTCTCACGGATCCCACGGATCCTTCCCTTGAGGGATCCGTCCAGCATGAAGGCTGGGATCCGTGGGTCTGGTGATTCAGGCAGCACAAAATTTTCCTTTTGGAAACATTTTTGCCTAGTGTGTGCCTATATGCAAACTATTTGGAGTTGCGGTTATCTCGACCCCTAAGAAGAAAAAGAAAAAAATAAACTAGAAGTAGAAAAGCATCCTATTGAGATAACCTGAAAACACATATTTAGTACTTGAGTACGTAATTTAGTGTTATCAATTCTCCTAATTCATTGTTGCTTAAATGAATGTACCCGAAAATACATATTAGTTATGTATCTCCTTTAGCATTCATAAGACATGAGATGCAATGAAAACGGGTTTTAACTTTGTATTAATAATGAAAAAGCGATTTGTCCTAGACGTGAGAAATTGCTTTTGTGAAATTGATACGAGAAGGTATCATCCTTTTAGAAAACATTTTGAAAAGAGGTTTTCTTTGAAAATGTGTATGTAGTTATGTGTTTGCAACTTGTATATAAAAAAAATAATAAAGCTATAAGTGGAAAACTTATCTTGGGTTTTGAAAATTCTCGTATTGTTTGTGAGTTGTGCGTGAAATAGAGGTCCTAGACTCAGAAAGAAGAAGGCTAGTGTTTACATACCTTGTAGAGTCAAATAAGTTACGACGTTTGTTCCATTAGACCAAGACCAAGACGAAGTAGGTTGAATTGTTCCCGCTTCAACGATTTGGTGAGGACGTTGGCTATGTTGTCTTCGGATGCTACCTTCTCAATAGAGATGTTCCCCTTTTGAACATTGTCTCTTAAGAAGTGATGACAAATCTCTATATGCTTTGTGCGAGAATGCAATACCGGATTCTTGCTTAATTCGATGGCACCTTTGTTGTCACATAGGATGGCTATGTCGCTTAGATGAATGTCGTAGTCAACTAACGCTTGTTTCATCCATAGTGCTTGTTGGCATGCTTTGCCGGCGGAGACGTATTCGGCTTCGGTTGTTGATATTGCTAGTGCCGTTTGTTTCTTAGAAAACCAAGATGTTAAACAACATCCCATGAAATTACATACCCCACTTGTACTTTTTCTATCAACGTAATCACCTGCATGGTCAGAATCTGCATATACAATTGTTTCTACTCCCGTGCCCTTCGGATACTATAATCCTAATTGTGTTGTACCCTTAATGTATCTAAATATCCTTTTTACGGCTTCTAGGTGTAATGTTTTAGGGTCTTCTTGAAACCTAGCACATAAGCAAACACTAAACATGATATCCGGCCTACTTGCCGTGAGGTAGAGAAGACTACCTATCATGCCACGATATTTAGTATTATCGACGGATTCGCTGTCTTCATCTTTTGTGAGTTTGGTGTCGGACGACATTGGTGTCCTAATTGGTTTCGACTCTTCTAGACCGAATTTCTTTAACATCTCCTTTATGTATTTAGATTGATTAAAGAAGATACCATCTTGTACTTGTTTGATTTGTAGACCAAGAAAGAAACTAAATTCTCCCATCATACTCATTTCGAACTCGTCATGCATGATTTTAGAGAAATCATCACACATATCTTGACAAGTGGATCCGAATATAATATCATCTACATATATTTGCACTATGATTATATGTGACTCTCTTTTCTTAGTAAAAAGTGTGTTGTCAACTAACCCCATGGTATAGTTGTGTTTAATTACAAATGACTTGAGTCTATCATACCAAGCTATTTGAGCTTGTTTAAGACCATAAAGGGCTTTCTTTAATTTATACACATGTTTAGGTTTTTCAAAATCGATGAAGCCCGGAGGTTGAGCTACATATACTTCTTCATTAATGAAACCATTTAGAAAAGCGCTTTTGACATCCATTTGATAAAGCTTTAGATCATTAGCACAAGCATACGCAAGAAGTATTCTTATAGACTCTAATCTAGCCACGGGGGCATAGGTCTCATAAAACTCTATTCCTCCTTGTTGGTTATACCCTTGGGCAACGAGTCTAGCCTTGTTCCTAGACACTACTCCGTTTGCATCTAATTTGTTTTTATAAACCCATTTGGTTCCTATTATCATTTGATTACTAGGTGGAGGGACAAGTGTCCAAACATCATTAGAAACAAATTGATTTAATTCTTCTTGCATAGCCATTACCCAACTCTCATCTTTTATGGCTTCTTGTGTATTTTTAGGTTCTATGGTTGAAACGAAGCAAAACAAGCTACTTTGGTTTTGAACTTGAGACCTTAATGTTCTTTCGTTTAGCTTTCCTATGACCTTATCTACGGGGTGATCTTTGGACTCTTTAATGTTTATGACTTCATTATTTAAAGGTTCTTCTTCTTTATTTATCTTTTTCTTTATTACTATAGCTTCACTTTCTACAATCTCGTCATCGATAAGAGGTGGAGAGGGTTTGGGTGGACTTTCATCAAATTTTATATTTAATGACTCTTCTACCTTCATTGTTTCTTTGTTTAACATGACATAAGCTTTGCTATTTGGGGAGTAACCTAGAAAGATACTTTCGGTTGATTTAGGATCAAATTTTGTAAGGTAATCTTTAGTGTTAAGAATAAAACATTTGCTTCTAAAGACTCTAAAGTGATTTAACGTAGGCTTTTTGCCTCGGAGTAACTCATATAGAGTTTTACCTAAGATTGGTCTAATTAAGACTCGATTGAGTATGTACGTTGAAGTATCAACGGCATTACAGCAAAACTTTTGAGGTATGTATTGTTCATTAAGCATGGTTCGACTCACTTCTTGTAGGGTTCTATTCTTTCTTTCTACTACCCCATTCGATTGTGGAGTGCGTGGAGCCGAGAAGTTGTGAGTAATACCATTAGCGTCACAAAAGGCTCTGAATTTCACTTCATTATCGAATTCCCTACCATGATCCGTCCTAATGGATACTATAGGACTTCCTAGTTGTCTTTAGATTTTCTTGCTTAATATTTCAAAATAATAAAACGTTTCCGTTTTGTTCTTTAAAAATTTTGTCCATGTATACCTAGAGTAATCATCCACTATGACCAAAGTGTAGTAGTTGTCTCCATAACTTTGGATAGCGGATGGACCGAATAAATCCATATGTAGTAATTCTAGACACTTAGTTGTAGACACCATGTTTTTAGCTTTATGACTAGAATGAACTTGTTTTCCTACATTACAAGCATCACAAAAGTGATGTTCATATTTTAACTTAGGTAGATCTCTTACTAGATCTTTGAATGATGGCGATTGAAGAAGTCGCATATTGGCATGACCCAATCTTCGATGCCATAAGGTCGAAGTATCATCCATAGAGGTAAGACAAAGTTTGTCTTTAGGTTCATTACCAATTTTAATGACATAGACTCCATGTTTCCTAATCCCTTTTCCTATGGTTATGCCATTTTTTAATATCTTACTACCGGTTTCGGTAAAAAGTACATTGCACTTTTTAACACATATTTGTCCTATACTTAAGAGGTTAAAGTTTAGGTTTTCTATGTGACACACATCATTAATGGTTAGAGATTTGTTAGAAATCGTACCTTTACCGATGATTCTACTTTTTCTATTTCCAAACACCACATTACCTCCATTGAAGGATTCATATGTGGAGAATATATCTTTATTGCCGGTCATGTGCCTCGTGCAGCCGCTATCCTTGACCCATTCATCCGGGTCTAGGTCGACCTTTAAGCACACCTAAGAAAACAATTAACTCAAAAGTTTGGTCCCCATTTGTTTATGGGTCCATTAGTGTTAAACATTCAATTCATGTTAGACATGTATGGATAAGGTGAGTATGCATTCCAAGGAGCAAAGTTTTGAAAAGGAAAACCATTTTGCATTTTTGGGTTCCATCCCATTTGATGCTTACTTCTTGGGTAAACATTATTAGGTCTCCTAGAAGGATTTGGTTTTGAAAAAGATGGAGCCTTGTTTCTTGCAAAAGTAGGATTATATTTTGGAGGTGGTTGTCTAGTGGTGACATGAGTTGGTTTCTTCCTATTAACGATGACAAACTCAGTTCTAGATGAAGAGGCTAAGTTATTACCACTGTTTGCTACAGCAGATCCACGGATCCTTGGCTGTACACTAGTCGGTTCCCTTTTTAAGGGATCCGTGGGATCCGCCACAACAGTGGCTGGTTTTTCTAGTGCTTTAACAAATTTTGTTTCTTTATTTTCACTAGTTAATGGATCAAGTTGTTGAATACCTAAACCTTTTTGGTTGTTACCGGTTTTAACACTATCTAATATCGTTTCTAAAGTATTCGTACTCATTCTAGCAATTTTAGAATCTAGTTGATCAACTAATGTTTGAAGTTGAACGCAAAGTTCACATTCACCACTTGCTATTTTACCCTTTTCTAAATGTTTTAGTTTTGCTTTTAATTCTATGACTTCTTTATCTAAACGTTGGTTTTGACTCTTTAAAAGCTTGTTTTTGTTAATTAGTTTTAAGCTAATATTACATAGTTTGTCATATTCATTATGCAATGAGTCATCATCAAGTAATGAGCTACTATAATATTCGTGACATACCTCGTCATTTGCCATGAGACAAATTTCTTCGTCCTCTTCGTCGCTCATTCCCCACGTGCCGCTCACGAACGCCTTTTGATCATCCCGTTTGGGACACTTACTAATAAAGTGGTTTGGGTCCCCACATTTAAAGCAAGTACGATCATCTTTTGGCTTCTCGTCCTCTTTGCTTTTCCGAAAGCCTTTCTTATCGTCACACGGTTGTTTGACGTATCTTCCTTTCCTTCTAAAGAACTTTTTAAAGTCCCTTACCGCCATAGCGTACTCCTCTTCGTCACTACTCAAAGAGGAGTTCTCTTCATCGCTTGAAGCCTTTTTGGCTTTAAGGGCAAGAGATTTGTGTTTCTCTTTCACCTTTGAGGCTTCGGAGTCTTTAGCAAGGACAAGCTCGTAGACTTTTATGTTGCCTATGAGTTCATCAAGGGTGAGGATTGTCAAATCTTTTGACTCTTCGATCGCCGTCACCTTTCATCTCCACTTCGATGGAAGTGCCCTTAGATATCTCCTAACATGGTTACTGCTAGAAAAAGATTCATCAAGTGCTTGTAAAGATGTAATAATAGTATTAAAGTTAGCAAATGAATGATCTATAGTTTCCTCATCCGATATTGAAAATTGTTCATATTGTTGAACAAATAAATCAATTTTATTATTTTTAACTTGTTGATTGCCTTGATGAGTTACAACTAAAGAATTTCAAATTTCTTTAGAGGTTTTAAGCATAGAAATTCTTTCGAATTCCTTTTTCGGTAAAGCATTGTAGAAAACCATTTTAGCTTCACTATTTTTAGAAAGCTTTTTCTTCATTTCATCATTTAGTTTATCATGAGGTATGTTAACTAAATTTCCTTTATCATCATTTGAGGTAGCCTCAAAAT
>BPTQ01000003.1:177109196-177122692 GCA_019973895.1 Chrysanthemum seticuspe
ATTTTGGCAACCGACTAATCAGCGTTCGTGACATGAAAAAACTTTTATCAAAATTGGCTAAAGTAACAACATTAGTTGAGCAGCTGCAGGCTTCGGGGCATGATATTGATGATGACTATATGATTGATTTAGATTTTTTGCCGGATGATTAATGTTATGTTTTTTTTGGAATAATTATTTTTCAGTTTTGTATTAAGATATTTTAATTTCAATTAATATCATTATTTTTTATGAATTGTTGTTAAATTTTTTGTTTATAGTTTTTTATTGTTTAAATGACATGGTAGTGTTTTTATATTAACATATTATTATATTGTGTACACCTAATTTGTATTCAGATATTATTATATTTGTACACCTAATTTGTATTATATTTAGTTCTAATGTTTTCGTTATTTTATATTTAACTGTTTAACTTCCTAGGATCACGAAGTGCAAATCATCTCCACGAATCCAGTTGTTATTTTTGACAATATACAATGTTAGTTTCTTTACCAAGATTGATTTTGATTAGTCTGCATTAGTCTAATTAAAGTTGAAATTTGTTTTTTATTATGTTTACTTTTTTTTGTGTTAGAAACGAACTTTTAGACTACATGTTTCAATTTAAGGGAAAATGATGCCTGCTTTTCAAAGTAGGCAATTGCCTACTTTTCTTTGTAAAAAAAAAGGTCTCAGGGGAGGAACATGTATCAGGGACTGAGCTCAGCGGGGTAGTGTAAATTGTTTTAATTTTTTTCAAAGGGAAAGTAGGCAAGAAGCCTGCATGTTGCAGCAGGCAAGATTTCCCCTTAATTTAATATTATGTATGTGTTTGTTGATATATGTTGTTTGATGTATATGTTTTTCTTGTTATTGCATGGTTTATTGTTGCTAATTCGTAAAACCCCCAATTATTGTGCCTGATTTGTGTTGGATTCTTGAAATCAGAGTTTAGTGTATTAATGTGAATGGTATTTTGTGTGTTTGTAGTTTAGATATACTTTTTAGTATGTGTTTCCCTGCGTTTTTTGTAGTGTGTTTGAACTCTTTATTATGTATTTAATATCATATTTAAGTTTTATCTACATTTGTTAAATAGCATAAGATGAAACTCGTGAGTGAGGATTGATTTTTTAGTTTGTGTTACTGTGCGTTTTTTATTATGTAAGTTTATTTATGTTATTTTTAAGAAGTTTGTTATTGTGTTTGTCTATGGTGATTGTGTTTATGTACATATTATGGTTTTCGGGTGTTTTGTTACGCATACAGATGCTTTTTAAATAGAGTTTGTAGATGTTGTTGTGAATGGTAGCAAAGTTATTATGAATTATGTACTAACTGTAATTGACACTATTATTTATGTTCGTTTTGGAAAGAAAATACTGTTGTTGAGTTTGGTTTTTGTGTCCATGTCGTATGAATAATTTTATGTTTGTTAAACGTTACATATGTCGTTTTTAGTTACATTTAAAAATGGTGATGAAAAAGGTATCAAAGTTCCACTAAAGTTGTTTGAGCTAACTGATCGTAGAGGCTGTGAATGGTAAGGGATTTATAGGAGCATCCCTACACTTGAGTTTTTATTTCTCTAACACTAATTGACCTGATTTGAAAAGATCAAAACACTTGGAGTATTTAATTATGTAGACAAAGGGAATTTGAATTTATCGTTCTTTCCCGTTATTCCATAAAATATTACTTTTACCCATGAGTCCCAATCGTCCCAAAACTGTGTACAAAAGATATGACTCGACTTAGCAACCACGCAAGTAACTAGATAATTGAACTAAGAGTTTAGTAATGATAACAATAATGAACTAAAGGTGAGTGCATACTAGGTAGGCTAAGACAATTTAGGTGTAAATTTAGGGGTGGATTGTAAACAATACTCTTCATTGATATTCCGGAAAACCGAAACATCACAAGAACCGCAAAAAAGATAGGCTCTGGGGGGTTAACTAGGGGTATCGTGTACTAAAGATGAGTACATCGCAAGGGTGTGGGGTAATTACTCAACCGATGTGGAAGATGTAATTATAACACAGGTTTCAAACAAGGGTTATCCTAATGCCTCTTATCATTTAGTTACTCCTAATTACACAAGTGTAGTCTCACTAGCGATCTCATAATGCATCACAAAACAAGTTCTAGAATCTATTATACTACCGGTACACTCACTAAGCATTAAAGATGAATGCTTTTATTGCTAAAGATCTAGGGGCGAACCTCACATTTTTGGGGTGGAATTTGAATGGTAAACGGTTTTTGTGCTAGTCATATAATTCTTATCCATGAGACGCTTTATTAAAACTAAAGTTTTACTCGTGAATGTCATAAAAAATTTTAAATTTGGTGCTAAAATTGCCCTAACAAATATTTCTCATAGTTTACTACACAAATTACCAAGGAAAAGACAAATGATCAAGTGAGTGAATAGTTTCTAAGTTCCCGTTTTATTCTCCCTCCCTACACTTAAACTGAACATTGTCCCCAATGTTCCCCGAGAGCATCAAAGTTGTGATAAAGGAAGGTAAGTAAGGAAAATAAACAAATACTCCCTTGATTATCTCGGTAGGATATGTGTGAAGTTGCGGTTAAATCCTCTTCCAAGAAGAATGCATAAGTAATAAGCTTCACCCAATGTGTTTTTCTTCTTCTTGCCCAATATATAACCTGCACACTTTTAAGATAACAAACGAAACCTTCGCATAAAATCGGCGGTAAAACTATATATGACACACAACTATACTAGAAAGCAAGTAAGATATAATGCTTGTGGAATGGATGTTTGCAGTTTTTCTGGAAAATTAAGACCTGGGAATTTCCAAAAATTTACAAGTTGCACAGAAAACAAAAACTGAGTATTCTGTTTCTACATTGTCTGACGTCGTCAGACTTTAATCCTGACGCCGTCAGGTTGTCCTGAAAGAAAGTGGTCCGCTGTGTTTTTCTGAAAAATTACCTCATTAAAACATGGAAAAATTCCTGCAAAACATCCATTATGACTCGATACAAGCATTTGACTCTAACAAACAAACATATATATACAATTTCAATTATTGTTAATCACATGATCATGTTCTTAAAAACATATGTGATCTTCCCTACACTTATCTTTTTGTAAAATACCTTTATATGCAATTAAAACGAAGTTAAAAACAAAATAAAGCATTTTAACAAAGTCTAACAAGAGAATAAACAATAATGAAAAAGATATAGAAACACACAAATAAAAATTAAAAACAAACATTCAAACAAATAAACATGGGTTGCCTCCCAAGAAACGATTATTTTTGTTCGAGTCACGAGCTTGACTCTACCCTTATTTAACGGGTATAAGGGGGTTTTCCCTACACTTAAGGTTAAGTGCGGGTGATAGTAAGGATACACACCCTTAGGGTGGAAATTGGCCATGCGAGGGGAGGGTGATGGGTAATTTATATGCCTAAAAGAGTGTGCTCCTATCATACTAACCTTACCTAATTCAATTGGTGTAGCGGGTAAACCAAGTATTTCTCCTAGAAAGGGATCATCTTCTATCAACTTTAAGAGATTCTTAGTTAAGGATCTATCTTGACCTAATAAACCCGGTTTAAACCCAAAAGAACGTTTCCTAATGTTATGGAAGTTGGGAAGTGAAACTTGCACCCTTCCAATGAACATGTACTCTCTAGGAAATAATTTTTTTACGCAAGGAGTGTTGAGGCACGAGCTTTTGACACATTATGGGTCTTTGAGAGGGATTGTCTCATGAGTTGGGATTAAAGAGGGTTCAAGAATTATACTTACGAGCTCCAGTATCGCGTACACCTTTTCGATCTTTCTAGGTATATCATTCTTTGCGATTTCTTCATGGAGTTTCATCATGAAGTTGTCAGCTAGTTCCAAGAAAGTGTCGTGGGTTATTCTCATGTGAGCTTCGAGGCGTTGTATTTCTTTCTCTTGGTTGTTGACGAATGTCAACATTATGTCTTCGAATTCATCTTGTCGCGATTTTCTTGGAAGCAAAAACTCCTTGACTATGTCCACATGCTCACGAGATTTTTTTTATGATCATGTGTGGCCATTTCCATCACCTCATTCACTTATGCCTCCATACTTCTAAATAGTCGTTCTTGGGCATCTGAACTGCTTTCTTCAGAGAGTATCGGATCCTCCCACTCTTCTTCTTCGTATTGTGCTAACTCCTCGATTACCTCCCAACATGTTTCAACATTGAGGTTACTCAGCCTTCCGCTGGTGACATAATTAATGGTTTGTCGAGTAGAGGGATTGACACGATCATAAAAGAATTAGACTTGAAGCCAAAGATCAATGCCGTAATGAGGACTTTATGAAGCAAGTCCTTGAATCGAGTCCACGCCTCATAGAGAGTTTCGCCTTGACATTGTTGGAACATCAAGATGTCATTTCTTAGTTTGGTAGCTCTCCCGGGTGGGAAGAATTGGGCGAGGAAATGAGTGGTGATATCATCCCAGCTTGAGATGGATCCGGCGGGAAGTCGCTCAAGCCAATTACTAGCTTGGTCCCATAAAGAGAATTCGAAGAGACGCAAACACGTGGTCTCCTGTGTGGTAGCATCAAGGCACATAGAGTCAACAATTTTAAGGAAGTCCTTGAGATGCTGATTAGGATTTTCGGAACGAAGTCTATGGAATGCACATCTGTTTTGCACCAATCGGATGGTGTCTGATTGCAGGGTCGTAGTTTGAGCTTGAACGGGGAGCTCAATGGTATTCCTATAGCCTTGATGGCTCGGTCTATAGTATTCACCAAGAGTACGGACTCTTGGCGGGTGAAGTGGTCGTGGGTTGAGTGGAAGTGGTTGATGTGGTGGTGGATTGTCACCCATGGTGATAAGTGACAAGATTACGAACAAAAACACGAAGAAGGGGGATAAACTACAAGGAAGCTAATGAAAATGAGAAAAAATCTTACTTGATTGGAATCAAGCAAGGGAACCTAAACGAGATAGAGATCTAACTAGCTATTCTATTCCCCGGCAGTGGCGCCAAAAACTTGATATGCGCACAAAGGCGCGTTCGAGGTCGAGGAAACCTCATTTTCTTCGAGCAAGTTTTTCAACACTCTAGGCAGTGAACCTAATCATTGTAGTGTAGTATGGGATAAGACTCGGGGATTGATATCGTTCTCCAAGGGAATAAGAATGCAAGTAAGAAATATATGACGAGAAGGTAGGGTTGAGGATGATTCTTTTTTTTTATCTTTTTTATGTTTTTTAGAAAGCTAAGGTAAAATCTCGGGGCAATTGGTTGGGGGTGGTATTTCTATCAATTTGACTACTTCTACTAATTATCTAATTATCTAATTAACTACGGATAGCTATGTTTAACTAAGGTGTGCTCATATGATGATTAAAAATGTGTTCACTTAGATACTATTACTCTCTAGTTATCTTTTATTGGTTGGTTGAGTTGTCACGTCCTTTATCTTAACGCGTTGTATTCCTAAAAGTCGTAGGGTGTGCGAATCTCCTAGTTCTATGAGGTTATCTCTCGTGTATGATTCACAGAATCGACAAACCTAAGCTATTCCATCCGTACACCATATCATCATAAAGCATACTCAAGCATTAAATACAATGAAAGCCTAATCAAACCAATTAAGCCTATATCAATTAAGAAAAGAAACAACCTAACAACAATCAATAACTAGGTTTCATAGATCTAAGCAAACACACAAGTAATTTAGCTAAACATGATAAACAAGCAAGCATAGACACAATCAATAAAACATGGGGTAGACATAATGATAAATTGGATTAACAATCTTATCTTGAGGTGTAAATGTAACCACCCGTAAATTCCCAAGTCATTATTCAACTATAAAGAATGAAGTAATCGTTTATCTGATTTAATAAAACGCTCTTATGCATTTCCACGCCTAAATTTTTACTTGAAATATGCAATCACGGGTAACGCTGATAAACGAATGATGCAATTAAATTATCTTCCCGCATTTACTGATGATCAAAACACGTCAACGAGAGGTTATCTCGATTAACAAGTCCGCACGCATACCGGCACCATAATAGCATTGGCACGAAATTTATTTTCTAATATCAAGATAATAATAATACCATGATTTTTTGCTCGTCAAAACGTCTCCGGAAATATAAAATTTATAAAATATGAATACTCGGAAAGTATTATATGTGGGAATACGTTATACCATACGGAACAGTTTACACAGTACGGGGTACACATAATACATTTATTATTAATAATAAAATACTAAACCTAAAAACTTATCCTAATCCCTCACGCCACTCACCCCTTTCATTTTTCTCAGTTATTTGTCTTCTCCCTTTTCTGGAAACAAAACACACTCCATCTTCATCTTCAAACCAACAAGTCCCATTTTTAAGATAAAAACCATCCTCACACACACAATAGAAACGGCAAAAAAAAGAGATACAAAACAACATTACTTTTGAACTTAGAATTCTACCACTAGCTCTTTTATGATTTCCTTAAAAGCTAGAATATTTTGAAAGCTCTTCCTCCCTTGTCTTTTTCAAATGCACGACCCAACAAGTCACAAGAAACCCTACTCTTGTCATTTTTCCTCAAATACTCTTACACTAGCATGTGACTTCTAAAACTTTCTTTAACTTTGCCATTAGTGCAAGTGTAAATAGGACCTTTTGATAACTCTTTTATCACATTTAAAATATAATGAAAACACTCTCAAGCATATGTGAAAACCCATTCCTAGCGTAAGGTTAAAGATTCAATTCTTTTACTTTCTTTTGCTTCCGTTAAGCTCATTTTTCCGGCGTTGTGATTCCTACGTGGTAAGGCCACGTCAAACGTTGAATCTCATTTTTGTGTTCACTTCATGGCATTTTTCTCTCTACTAACATAAATGAAAAAAACAGTCTCCTTCGTGTTGTTTCATAGTGAGCCCATTAATCCGACGTGTACCTTACGACTTTTGTTCCGGCGAGGAGATTTTTTTCGTGCGATATATGTGTCTCGGCGAAAATGTTTGGATTTTCGATGAAGTGGGTTCCGTCTGATTTGTTCTTATCATTCTAGCATAGTTAAGGTAACTAATCTGACCCATTATTTATTTAGCTAGAGGGTCAAGAATTTGTTGTGTCGTTCAGTGTCGGAATCGAAAACGAAGTTCATGTTGTATCTATGAAGGTGATGATGTACTAATTAAACATATATATAGAATTATTTTTTTTCAACCCCTTATAGTTTCGTGATCTTACATAAATGGCCCTTAAGGGTTTGTTAATTGACAGTTATGACCCTTTAAGTTTATTGAGCTTATAAAACCTTTAAGTAGTTATTTAGTTTATGGCTAATGGCTATTTTTAATATGTCCAGCAACATAGATTAGGCTAATATTAGATGATCGATCTAGAAGAAATATGGTAACCTTTAAAGTTACGACAATTTTAAGTTTTGACGAGAAGTATAGATTTTCAATAAAAATTGTACTATTAACTAAAATGTATGATGAAAACATTTTATAAACTCCGGACTAGTTTTTGGACCATTTAAAAGCGACTAAGCGAGATTTATTAAAACATTGATAAAAGACATTGGTTAATATATATTTAGTCGTTTTCCGGAAAAGTCTAAGACTTTGTAAAATGAGGATAAACTCTTTAAGTGGACTTTTATAAATAATAAAGTAGTTATTATTAAACTGTGGATGATAAAATACTTCCTTCTCACTCAATAAAGTGGTTTTACAAACCTTTCCTTAAACTTTACTGCAATTTCTTTATAAACTACTTACCCCCTTGAAAGACTTTAAAGGATAACCGATATTTTCTTTTGTAAATAAACTAAATTCTTGGAGTAAAAATAAGCGCCTTGTTTTTTTTTTTTTTTTTTTTTTTTTTTTTTTTTTTTAATTAAAAAAAATCAATAATAAACATTTAATGGGAATTGCTAAGGAACAAAACTAATTCATCATCTACAAAAGCTAAGGTATTTGAAATTATTTGAAGTTGAGAAACAACTCTTGAATTCACATGTAAACCTCCAGCTTGAAACCAAATCCATGTTGTCGCTTATAACTTTATTTAACAAGTTTTCATCACAAAAGCTGAAATTTAGCAACTTTCTTTACATACATCAAGTTCTCTCTTTAAATTTTAAAAACTCTATATATACTTTTATATATATCATTCAAATTCGAGAAGCATAACCTTAACAACTAAACCCTGCCCATAAACATTTAAAACTTATGAAAACATACATACCCAACCACATCTTCTTCTATGACGCTTTCACCTTCGAGGACTTTTCTTTAAATAACAATTGTGCCAACAATGAAACGCGTGGTGACATTCTTCTAGAAAGATTTATTCTAACGAGTCAATTTTTTTCCTGGTCAACCCTTTTCAAAACTTCTTATGCTAAGAAATATCAAAACATCGACCTTTGCGAAATTGTTTCATTTGCATCACGTGTAAAAACCGGTCTTATTAAATTAGGATTATTTCAAGGATGTAAACCTCTTACCGAATTTCTCATCCCAAAGAAATTATGCCTCTTGAAATATTCTTTTTATTCGAATAAATTTATCCACATCACGTTTTCGAACAAAACTAGAAGATTTCAAATATTTTCCTTTGTCGCATAAGCGACTAACACAAACTTAACCTCGAGGACGAGGTTCCCGTAAGGGGTAGGTACTGTAACCACCCGTAAATTCCCAAATCATTATTCACCTATAAAGAATGAAGTAATCATTTGTCTGATTTAATAAAACGCTCTTATGCATTTTCACACCTAAATTTTTACTTGAAATATGCAATCACGGGTAACGCTGATAAACGAATGATGCAATTAAATTATCATCTGGCATTTACTGATGATTAAAACACGTCAACGAGAGGTTATCTCGATTAACGAGTCCGCACGCATACAGACACCATAATAGTATTGGCACGAAATTTATTTTCTAATATAAAGATAATAATAATACCATAATTTTTCGCTCGTCAAAACGTCTCCGGAAATATAAAATTTGTAAAATACGAATACTCGAAAAGTTTTATACGTGGGAACACGTTATACCTTACGGAACATTTTACACAGTACGGGGTACACATAATACATTTATTATTAATAATAAAATACTAAACCTAGAAACTTATCCTAACCCCTCACGCCACTCACCCCTTTCATTTCTCAGTTATTTGACTTCTCTTTTTTTCTGGAAACAAAACATACGCCATCTTCATCTTCAAACCAACATGTCCCATTTTTAAGATAAAAACCATCCTCACACACACCATAGAACCGACAAAAAAAGAGATACAAAACAACATTACTTTTGAACTTAGAATTCTACCACTAGCTCTTTTATGATTTCCTTAAAAGCTAGAATATTTTGAAAGCTCTTCCTCCCTTGTCTTTTTCAAATGCACGACCCAACAAGTCACAAGAAACCCTACTCTTGTCATTTTTCCTCAAATACTCTTACACTAGCATGTGACTTCTAAAACTTTCTTTAACTTTGCCATTAGTGCAAGTGTAAATAGGACCTTTTGATAAATCTTTTATCACATTTCAAATATAATGAAAACACTCTCAAGCACATGTGAAAACCCATTCCCAGCGTAAGTTTAAAGATTCAGTTCGTTTACTTTCTTTTGCTTCCGTTAAGCTCATTTTTTCGGCGTTGTGATTCCGACGTGGTAAGGCCACGTCAAATGTTGTATCTCATTTTTGTGTTCGCTTCATGGCATTTTTCTCTCTACTAACATAAACGAAAAAAAAAGTCTCCTTCGTGTTGTTTCATAGTGAGCCCATTAATCCGACGTGTACCTTACGACTTTTGTTCCGGCGAGGAGATTTTTTTTTCTGCGATATATGTGTCTCGGCGAAAGTGTTCGGATTTTCGATGAAGTGGGTTCCGTATGTTTTGTTCTCATCATTCTAGTAGAGTTAAGGTAACTAATATGACCCATTATTTATTTAGCTAGAGGGTTAAGAATTCGTTGTGTCGTTCGGTGTCTGAATCGAAAACGAAGTTCATGTTGTATCTATGAAGGTGATGATGTACTAATTAAACATATATATAGAATTATTTTTTTTCAACCCCTTATAGTTTCGTGATCTTACATAAATGGCCCTTAAGGGTTTGTTAATTGACAGTTATGACCCTTTAAGTTTATTGAGCTTATAAAACCTTTAAGTAGTTATTTAGTTTATGGCTAATGGCTATTTTTAATATGTCCAGCAGCATAGATTAGGCTAATATTAGATGATCGATCTAAAAGAAATATGGTAACCTTTAAAGTTACGACAATTTGAAGTTTTGACGAGAAGTATAGATTTTCAATAAAAACTGTACTATTAACTAAAATGTATGATGAAAACATTTTATAAACTCCGGACTAGTTTTTGGACCATTTAAAAGCGACTAAGCGAGATTTATTAAAACATTGATAAAAGACATCGGTTAATATATATTTAGTCGTTTTCCGGAAAAGTCTAAGACTTTGTAAAATGAGGATAAACTCTTTAAGTGGACTTTTATAAATAATAAAGTAGTTATTATTTTCGATGTAAAGACAAAACTACTTAAATGAACTTTAATATATAATAACATGAATAATATTTTAAACCAAGAAAAAATGCGACATATTTATATAACTTTTTATCTGTTATATATAGAATGTTATTCTAAATGCGAATAATAGAGCCAAGATTATTTCTATAAAATAATTATTAAAAACTAGTTAACATGAGGATATTTGGCAAAATTTTGAGACTTGTTAAATTACTTAACTTTGACAAAAAGTGTATTGTTACTTATAAAACTAAGACTTGCCATACTATTATCGGTCGTGTGACGGTACTTGTTAGGAACATGTTTTATTATCAAGTGTAGGTCATTTCATTTGTAATAGGTCGTTAATAAATATGGTTTATAAATGTTTGTAATTAATTTCTCAGCTCACGTAGTAAGCCCATGAGCTGTGATAGAAGGTTCTTCTAGAACCAAGGGGAAACACCCCTACTTATGTAAACACTATAAATACCCCCTCCCTTGAAGGGAGAGGGTGTTGGTTCTAATTGCAATTATCATTTCATTAATCATTCATTAGTTCCTTCCACTTTCTCTCACTAAAACTTTCTCTCTCTAAAAATACATATTGATGTGATAGAATGGTGACCTAACAAGTGGTATCAAGAGCTAATGGATAGTTTAGGTTAATATTGATTAGATTTAATAGAAATCCGTACTTAAAAACGTGTTTTAGATTGAAATTTATGGACTTTTTGGACTGAATACGTGTTTCTGCGAGTTTCTGCGCGTTTCTCATGAGTTTTGGCGAGTTTGGCGAGTTAGCCATGATCTTCTGCGAGTTTCTCATGAGTTTCTGCGAGTTTCTCCTTGAAGATTGGCGAGTTTCTGTTTGAATTTCTGCGAGTTTGCAGTTTGGCGAGTTTCTGTTTTGCATTTCTGCGAGTTTGCAGTTTTTTTGGCGAGTTTCTCTTTCTGCGAGTTTGAAATTTTGGCGAGTTTCTGTTTACATTTCTGCGAGTTTGCAGTTTTTTTTTTGGCGAGTTTCTGTTTCTGCGAGTTTGAAGTTTTGGCGAGTTTCTGTTTGCATTTCTGCGAGTTTGCAATTTTGGCGAGTTTCTGTTTGCATTTCTGCGAGTTTGCAATTTGGGCGAGTTTCTATTTGCATTTCTGCGAGTTTGCAATTTTGGCGAGTTTTTGTTTGCATTTCTGCGAGTTTGCAGTTTGGCGAGTTTCTTTCTGCAAGTTTCTTTCTGCGAGTTTCTTTCAGTGAGTTTCTTTCTGCGAGTTTCTTTCTGCGAGTTTCTTTCTGCGAGTTTCTTTTTTGCGAGTTTCTTTTTGGCGAGTTTCTTTTTGGCGAGTTTCTCTCTGCGAGTTTCTAGTTTCTTCTGCGAGTTTCTTCTGCAAGTTTCTTCTGCGAGTTTCTTCTGCGAGTTTCTGCGAGTTTGGATTTCTGCAAGTTTGGATTTATACTACTAATCTACATAAACCTAAAACCACATCTATCCTTTAAAGATCCATAACACATCATCATTAAAAAAATAATAAATAAATAAATTAAAAAAAATAAATAAATAAAAAAAAAATAGAGTAAAATTCAAAAATTGGCGGGAAAATTTGAATAAAATTTAATTTTTAGGGGAGACTAAACGTTAAATTTTTACGTGAAATTCAAATTTTGGTTTAACTGTGAAAATTTTGGTCAAAAATTCAAATTTTTGGGCCCAAATTCGAATTTTTCTGGTCAAATTTGGCGTCAAAATTTTCATACCTCAAATTTTTCTTACAACCTTAGAATAGCATTTTATAGTGAATTTCAAATTTTGAGGGAGAAAATTTTTTCATAATTATTTTTGGAGGGAAAATTAAAATTCACTATATCAATCAACAACAATTATGTCTCAATCCCCGTATCCTTATCCCCATTACTCCTATTATTCTTATCAACCCCCACATCACGCCCCTCAACAAGCTCCTCCACAACTTCCTCAACAAGTTCAACAACGAATGTCAATGGTTCCACAAATCCCTCAACAACAAACTTAGTTTTCTCAAATGTGTGAAGCTGTTACAAGTCAGCAATCGATTCATGAAGCTGGTTCGGATACTCGTCCTCCAATGCTTACACCAAGAAATTATGTGCAATGGGCAAGTTGATTTCTAAGGTATATGGAACTCAAGAAACCTCATGGTAAGTATCTGAAGAAGGTGATACTAGAAGGACCATTTCAAATGCCAACTGAAACTGTTCCCGGAGATCCTACAGCTATTCCACCAAGACCCGATACTATCTCAATTGTTCCACTGAGTCGTTTAACACCAGAACAACTACTTCATCTTGAAGCCGATGAGATTGCTATGTGTTAGGAATTAGAAATTCCCAGTATTAAAGAGTCGGTCACCTCAAGTATATGTAATCGTTAGAAAGCTCGTAGTCGTAGTTCTTTTAAGTTAAGTAGTAATTTAGTTAAGTAACACCGTGGAGGACGGACGGGTCTTTACCCACTGTATGCCTGATCCACAGCCCAAAGTGTGGCGAGTTATGTAAGACTATAAATACTCTTTCACTTTCTATAATAATACTCGAGGTTGAGAGATGGAACCTTCCATCTCTCATAAATATCAGAATGTATTGAGCGGTGTGAAACCCGACACCTAGTCCGTATGTCACCCATTTCTGGGCAGGCAGGAGGTGCCACAATGAATTGATTTAATGATGAATTGAATTTTCTTGATGCTGATGCTCGAAAGATTGCTAATGTATATGAACTCCACTGGCTGAGAAATTATGACCCTTAAAGATTAAGGATTGTGTATCGTTAGAGTAGCCGAAGTTCTACTTCATCAACAAGACCACAATTTGCTGAGTCACCTTGTTAACTCTATCATAGCCCAGAACCACCTTATCGACATCCTAGAGGCCCTTGTCAAAGTCAACCGTAAACTTTACCAGGAAGATCATAGTGGAAGAAGTCTATGAATGGTAC
>BPTQ01000003.1:177137515-177153329 GCA_019973895.1 Chrysanthemum seticuspe
CCCCTAACTAGACAACTGGTCAATCTCGAAGAGTAAGGTGTACATCGGGGATGCACAACAGGTTCATGTGATCGGTCGTAATCAGTTAATCCGGATTTGATAACTACTGAGACGATCAATGTTTCAACTTGTTACTTCGGTGTTCTCTTGTTCTTCAGGGTGCTGAGCTTCAATCAATGAGACCGCTTTGTATTCAACTCTAATTCTTAGGAAAATGGTCTTTATTCGATGTTTGTCAGTTTGGGGAGAAGCTACCAAAGATTCAAATTGAGAAGGCTCATGTTCAGACGATATTCTTAGAAGCCTCGAATGCTTTGGTGGCGAAAGTTTAAGAGATGTTGATTCATCTTTTTCTACATCGTGCTGAACGATATCTTTATCTCGGTACTCATTTCATCATTCTCTTAAACTAATTCATCTCTTGTAAATATTTATTCGAAAAACAAAATACAAAAATATAAAACCAACAAAAAAGAAAATAGAAAAATATAAAACCTTCAAAAATCCCATAAAAATCAGAAAAATTCAAAAAAATACCAAAAATATGTTTTCCATGACATGTCTTCTGGTATCGATAACATCTACGGTCTTAGAAATGTCATTCAATAATGGCACGGGACTTTAGATGAAGTTCGAACAGGAGGTGTAAATATTTCTTTCTAAACATGTCACAAATCTAATGGCTTACAGTTATTTCAGACTGTAACCCGCGCTTCAACAAATGGCTTGCAGTTATTTCAGACTGTAACCCGTGCCTATACTATGGCTTGCTGTTATTTCTGATAGCAACCCGTTTTTTCAAAGAAGGAAAGTGCTTCGCTTAAATGATTTTCAAATATTTCGTGCACTTATCCTAAAACTATTTGAGGAAAGTATGTCGAAGGACTGCTGTTCCTACACAAATGTTTTTCCGTCTTAAATTCTTCAGAAAAATATTTGGTGTTTTCTAAAATGGTGGTAAATGAGTTGCTTTCAAAACAATCAGATTCAGAGTTTTTGTTAAATTGAAAACTCAATCAATGACTTCAGCGCTTTTAAACTTTTCATAAAATGAGTCATGGATTGAGGGGGATAATGTTTGTTTTTCAAATCTATATCATCTAACGAGCTTTCTTAATTATCCTACGTGCTTAATTAAAATTGATAATTGCCTGTGTCGAAGGACTAGGAATTTAGGATATGATTGTTAGGTTTAGATGATTAGAGTTTGATTAACACATAAACCTCATGCCATATATGAATTGATTGATATGTTGGATTGACTTTTATTAGTCGATTACTGTTTGGGTGATGTCGACCACCATATATCTGTATGTATGTTCACTAACGTATGCAGGTATATTGGTATAAGAATGTTCCCGATCCGGATCCCACTATTGATGATGATTGGATGCCGAAAGGAAAGGGTAACTATATCTTGGGTTGACAAATGAAGAAACGGAGCTTAACTGGACTTCAATGGAGAGTTGGCATGAAATGCAACGTAAGAGGTCTTACTGCATCAGCAGATGGTTTTCTTCAGCAAGTGAAGAAACGGAGCTTAATTGGACCTCAGTTGGCATTCAAAATGCAACGTAAGAAGAAGTCTCACTGCATTTGCAGACGGTTTTTCTTCCAACCCTACAACAACAACAACGGAAGCTTCTCAACCACTAACCTATCTTTGTGCAGGATACCATTTTTAAACAATTTTGAATAAATTTGAATAAATTGTTTTGAAAATGGAATATATTGTTTTGAAAATATATTGGACTAAATTTTGAAAATCACCGGACTTCATTTTTTCAAAACTTAAGTCACTCAATTATCGACTTCGGTCATCGATTGAGGGGGAGTGTGATTTAATTTAAAATATTTTCATACAATATATCTTCAAAAAGTCCGTTTTGTACAACAAAAAGTGGTGATCTAAAGATTTAATGTTATGTCATGGTATGATTTTTTCTTTAGAATCAAGGTCTTTCAAAATGAAATCTTTTCTGTTCTTGTTTGATTGTGAAATTGTTTTGTTTTACTTAAAAGATCTCTTAAAAACTATCATACCTGACACTAACAATCTTTAATGTCTTAAAATGGTCCATATCTGTCATCTTTCAAAATTAAATCTTGCCACGTCTTTCCCCAAAAAATTTTATAAATGATTTAAATCAGTTGGGATCACAAATCTCAAATGATTTGATATTTCTGATCGGGGTAGAGATCGTGTTTTAAATCTCAAATCTGTTTTAAATGGAATTGGTTTTAGTCCTTTAAAGGCACTCCTGCCTCCATGTGCCAAACGATTTCAATATACATAATGCACATGTTGAGGAGGAGGATTTATCCAAAAACCAGATGAGTATTTAAACAAGGCCACATTTTCTCCCATGTTTTCTAAACCTAATTAAATCACTTGGGATCCAAAATCTCAAAGGGTTTGATATTTTTGATCGGGGGAGAATTTGTGATTTAATGATGAAATTTGATAAAAGGTGATTGTTTTGATTTAATTGTGCAGGCTGCTCTCTCATATGTGCTAAACGCTTTCGAATCTCGAAGCACATATTGAGGGGGAGCATAACTATCGAGGTACAAAAAGTTTTTTAAAGAGACTTATAAAGTACCTTGATTGAGTTATCAAATGGTTTTCTTAATGGTTTTTGTAATCGTGGATGTGCTTCAAAAGAACTCTTGCCTCTATGTGATAAAAAATGATTTCAAAAATCCTATGCACATATTGAGGGGGAGAATTTTACCATGAAAATCAAATGGCTTTTTCGTATGAAAATTGTGATCAAAGAAAATATTTCAAAGTCCTCTTGCCTCCTTGTGCTAAACAATTTCTAAATCATACGCACATGTTGAGGGGGAGGTTTTCTAAATGATCAAAACTATTAAGGTACAAAATGCTTTGATCTCGTATCACAAGTACCTTGATTGTTTTTCCAAATGATTTTTCAATTGGTTTCATGAAGGAAAGAACAATACCAAAAGACCGACCAATTTACTTTATGCATGGAGTTATAAGGATGGTTAGGTTAGGTATTCGTTCCCACGATCCGCCAGAACCGGAGGGATCTACCCAGGGACAATCCACTAGATAGTGTAGAGTCCTTAGGTATATTGAAAAAAGGAGAAAAGTGAGGAATGGGAAGAGTGCAGACTGAGACTGAGCTAGTACTGGAATAAACCCAACAAGGTTCTAGTTATGAAGTCTCGGTAAGCACTGAAGGGGTTGAAGAATGAAAAAGAACTGAATGTGAAAAGGGGTGAAAAGAAATAGCCCTCCATCAATTCAACCTTAGGGCAGTAACCGGGTTCAATACATATGCTACTGGTGTTTACCAAGGTAACGCCGGTATTGAAGACAAGACATCATGGACCCAGTGATGCACTGCACTAAACTTCCCAAACCACTCAAGTTCCTCTTAAAAGGGCTTGTTTCATTCTCACGGGGAACCGACATAATCTATCGACTTTCTCTTAGAGATGGTTGATATTGAAGTAGGAGACCCTCTCCCTAGTCTCCGGCACAGGAACCAAATGTGCACTATTGAGTCTAGAGCCAAGAGATCATCCACAATATCTCATTAGGACACTAAATTCTTGAAGACTTGCTGTTTCACACAATGTGGAAAGTAAGTATATATTAAGAGTCCTACGCATTATCCTTGTGGTATTGCCAGAACATCTGAGTGGTATGTAAAAGTATTCACGATGAAGATGGAAATCCTTCTAGAGCCAACATCAAACAAGCTCTTGGTGGGTGACATGTGAGATCTTCTCGTAAGATCAAACTTGTGACAACTGGATAGAAACAATGGGGCGATTCAGTCTTGAATCAACCTTGGTCCAGGAATGGAATTGACGAATACTTTTGGAAAAAACCGTTCGATGTGCAAATCTCCTTTTCTCTGGCACGTCGAATGTGTACTTATGTTTTCAAAATTCAAAAAGTATCTCTGATTGAAAAATACTTTTTAGAAAAACCGTTCGATGTGCGAATCTCTTCTTTTCACTAGCACGTCGAATGTGTACTCATTCTCTAATACAAAAAGTATTTTGTTTGAAAATTGATCTTTCTCATAAAACCCTCGTTGTATTGCAAAACTCTTTCTTCAAGCAATACGCGATTGTTTTCAAATCATTTTTCATCAATCAGTGAATCTCAATTCGCTGGTTCACTCACTCCGTGTTGTCTTCTTTGAGACGTTCCGGTTTGAGAACAGCTAGAACAGCTGCGAAACCCTGTCAAGGAGATTCTTAGGAATCCTACCTGATCACAGGCAGTATTTATACTGATCAACGGGGAACCGTGGGCCGTGTACCTCAATTCAACGAAAGTGATCAAAGACACTTTCGTGTGTTTTATTGCTAACTGTTGTCTGCAGGTACATTTGGACGGTTGCAGCTGATCAGAATTGAGAAGTCAATCCAAAGCCGCATGCTCACAACATCCACACTTAATTTGAAGAAATCATGACTGGTGCATATCTACATAACCTGGTTCTGATATTTTTATACTATGCTTCTGCTACGCTGCTGCAAATATCATGAACCAGTAAGGCTTCCGCTACTCTGATGGAAAGATGTCATGATTCAAAAGTGTGAGCATGTCGGTCCAAAAGTCACAACTTCACATGATAGCAACACAATAAAGGGTGATCCAGAGATTTACTGTGGCTGATGATCTCAAAGAAAGCTCGAAGATCATCAAGATGTGGATCAGTTCAAAGGCCTCCACTTAAAGTACTAATCTATGCGGACTTTGAAGAATCGCTACAAAAGCACAAAGATTGTAGAATTTGAAGAATTCAAGTCTACGAGCTCCAGAACGACGTCAAAGATAGAATGCTAGGAAGCAAAAATGTATTTCATGGGGTGACCTCCCTTAGGGGGAGATTGTTAGGAATTAGAAAATTCCATGTTAAAGAGTCGGTCACCCCAATAATGGTCTAACATATGTTGGCTCGTAGATTTGTCGTTGTTTACGTTATTTAGCAGTTTATTAGTTAGTTTGTAGCGTAGTTTAGTTTAGTGCAACACCGTGGAGGAAGGACGGGTCTTTACCCACTGTATCCCTGATCCACAGGCCGATAGGAGGTCGTATTTCTTGTAACTATAAATACCCCTTCCATCCATGGAAGGGGTGGTGCTTCATAATCTAATACTCTACAATTTGTGTAACTCTCTAGCAATAACACCCTCTCTCTCTCTACTTTCTCTCTCTAAAATGGAAAACATGTATTTTGATCTCCCAAGACCACCCGAATCATCAAACACATAAAAATAACGATCCTACAAATAGTCTCCTTCGTGTTGTTTCATAGTGAGCCCATTAATCCGACGTGTACCTTACGACTTTTGTTCCGGCGAGGAGATTTCTTTTTCTGTGATATATGTGTCTCGGCGAAAGTGTTCGGATTTTCGATGAAGTGGGTTCCGTATGTTTTGTTCTCATCATTCTAGTAGAGTTAAGGTAACTAATCTGACCCATTATTTATTTAGCTAGAGGGTTAAGAATTCGTTGTGTCGTTCAGTGTCGGAATCGAAAACGAAGTTCATGTTGTATCTATGAAGGTGATGATGTACTAATTAAACATATATATAGAATTCGAGCTGACAGCGTCCCATGCAAAAGGTGACACCGTCGTAGTTGTAAATCTATATATAGAATTCGACTTTTCTGTATTTGAAGAGGTACACTTTTGGAGAAAAAACCCTAAATCGTTTGTAGTCCGAATTGGACAGTATCTTAGGGTCCCATACCCTATTTTACACATCGAGATAAGTATTTTAATCCAAAGTAACATTATGTCTATCCCGTATTCGATTGATTGTGTGTATGCTTACTTTTTTACCATGCCTAGCTAAATTTCTTGTGTGTTTGCTTAGATCTATGAAACCTAGTTATTGATTATTGTTAGGTTGTTTCTTATCTTAATTGTAAATTGGCTCAGGAGTGCAACTAGGCATCATTCATTGTATTTAATGCTTGAGTATGCTTTATGATGATGTGGTCTATGGAGGAAAAAGGTTAGGCTTGCTGACTTCGTAGGTCACATACGAGAGATAACCTCAAAGAACTAGGGGGCACGCATACCCTACGACCTTAGGAATACAACGCGTTAAGATAAGGCGTGACAACTCAACCGACCAATAAAAGATAACTAGGGACTAATAGCATCTAGGTAAACACATTTTTAATCATCATACGATCACACCTAAATTAGACATAAGCTACCCATAATAATTAGATAAACATATACGTAGAGTAATCGGTAGAAGTAAAACCCCCCAACCAATTGCCCCAAGATTTTTAATCATCGTCCTCAACCCCCACCTTCTCGTCATACATTTCTTACTAGCATTCCTATTGCTCTAGAGAACGATATCAATCCCCGAGGCTTACCCACTACTACACTACAACGATTAGGTTCACTGTCTAGGAGGTTGAAAAACTTGCTCGATGGAAAAGGAAGTTTCCTTCGCCCCGAAAGCGCTTCGCAAAACATCGACCAAGCGGCCGGTGGCAAACTTAGCGAACTCACCGCGGAAGAATCGTGGGGTGCAATAGAGGACCTTGCGCTCTATGAAAACGAACGTTGGAATGACCCCCGTGAGTTGCCCAAAACCGTCAAGGCAATCTCCTTGCCTCCCATTGACTCACAACCTTCCAATCGTAGGATGCTTAAACTTGAAGTTCAAGTCAAATTCCTAATGAGCTCCTACGAGAATCCTAAGCCTTCATACCAAGTGAACAAAATCTCTCTACCTTGTAAATTATGTAGTGGTCCCCACGACACTCGTGATTGCACAAGACTCAACGAATAAGCTTTTGCGGACTACGCCTCCACCCGTACTGACGGAGCGGGAGAAAAGTGGTACACTTTCAAGCCCGAGCAAAACAACTTAGAAAATTCCTACAACCCCCCATGGAGAAATCACCCTAACCTTAGGTGGAGCCAAAACTCGAACCCGTTTCAAAATAACTCATCTAGTCCACCCAATAGGTCCCAACCGAACCACACCTCCTACAACAACCCTCCAAACACCGGAAATTCCACTAGTCTCGAGGCAATGGTGTCCAAATTCATGTCGTCTCAAGAAGCTTGATTGACTAAGCTTGAAGCCGATTTCAAGCAACGACAAAGCAAGATGACAACCAAGCTCGACGCTCTCTTAAAAGCCTTCAATGACCGAGAGATTGGAGCACTCCCAAGTGATACTATAATGAAACCCAAAAGTGAATTCGATTTCATCGACTTCATGTTCTTGCTCACCAAAGGAGAGTGCATATCCATGCCCTTCCCACCCAAAAGTCCACTCGGTCAACGCCATCAACACGGGTTCCAAATGATCCCTCATAAAGTACCAAGGACCCGAGTCAACGATCAGTCCAACTCTTAAGAAACCCATCAACCAAGAACCCAAACCTACTCTAGAAGAAGAGTATAAGGAGCTCCACCAAGAAAAACCGGTCCTTGAAGTCTTGACTCATGCACCCTATTATAATGCTTTAAAAGAAAAATATGAGCAAGAACTAAAATTAGGAGAACGTGGGTCCGCATTTGTGCAAACTAAGTTACCTAAGAAGTTAGATGATCCCGGGGTATTCATTCTTCCATGTAGAATTGGAAATTCCAAAGCTTTTGACACATTAGCCGACTTAGGGTCAAGCATCAGTCTTCTTCCGTTGTCCCTCCATAAAAGCCTTAACCTAGGTAAAATAGAACCAACGGAAACCATCTTAGGTTTAGCGGACGGTAGTATTGCATATCCGGTAGGGATAGTAAAGGACATGGTAGTGCCCGTAGGTCAATTAACTCTTTTGGCGGATTTCCATGTGCTAGACATGAGTAAGGACCCGACATGCCCATTGTTAGTAGGAAGAGGATTTTTAGCTACCGCTAGTGCCATAATTGATTGTAAGATGTCTAAGATAGTGTTAGGAGAAGGAAATGCTAGGTCAATTTACGATGTCAAAAAGCATATCTACTACAAAGAGGATGAACAAATACCCTATGAGATCATGTTGGATAGAACACCATCTAGATATGGACCTTGGACCAATAGAGATTTTGTAGGCCCTCAACTACCTTTCTATCTAGAAGAGACCTTTGTGAGTAACTCAACTCTCAATGAACAACAATTGGCTAGGGACATTGAAGTGAACCCGTTCGAGGATACTTTAGTGTTTAGGAAGATGGCCGAATTCCTAGGAACCTTGCCCGTTAATCTTAACATGAATCAATGGAAAGTTGAGAGTGAGAAGCCTAAGAATAATTGGAGTTGGGATAGACCACCTAGTGATGGGAATGGAGAATGGCACATTAGGATGACAATCTATGACCTCGATGGAGAGAAGTTTGAAAAGGCATACCAGACTAAGCGCACCAATAGGAAGTTAAAAAGATAAGTTTGATCCTTATGACATTCTTGAGGATAAACTTACTTACATGAGTACGTAGAAGCATGACTTCGAGTCTAGCTACAAGACTCGTAAATAAAGAAAAGCGCTTCGTGGGAGGCAACCCATGCTTAATTGTTTGTTTGTTTTGTGTGTCTTATATCTTTTTCATTATTGTTTATTCTCATGTTAGACTTTGTGAAAATGCTTCAATTTGTCTTTAACCTCGTCTTAATTACATATAAAGGTATTTTACAATAAGATAAGTGTAGGAAAGATCACATACGTTTATAAAGAACATTAACATGAGAATTAGAATTAGTGAAATTGATATATATGTGTGTTTGTTAGAGTCAAATGCTTGTATCGAGTCATAATGGATGGTTTGCAGGAATTTTTCCAAGTTTTAAAGATGTAATTTTTCCAGAAAAACGCAGCAGACCACTTTCTGTCAGGACAACCTGACGGCGTCAGGATTAAAGCCTGACGACGTCAGGCTATGCAGAAATAGTTTATCAGTTTTTTCGTTTTCTGTGCTACTTATAAATTTTTGGAAATTCCCAGGTCTTAATTTTCAAGAAAAACTGCAAACATCCATTCCACAAGCATTATATCTTACTTGCTTTCTAGTGTAGTTGTGTCATATATAGTTTTATCGCCGATTTTACGCGAAGGTTTCGTTTGTTTTCTTATAAGTGTGCAGGTTATATTTAGCAAGAAGAAGAAACACTAATTGGATGAAGCTTATTACTCATGCATTCTTCTTGGAAAAGAATTTAACCGCAACTTCACACAGATCCTACCGAGCTAATCAGGGGAGTACTAGTTTCTTTTCCTTACTTACCTTTCTTTATCATAACTTTGATGCTCTCGGGGAACATTGGGGACAATGTTCAGTTTAAGTGTATGGAGGGAGAATAAAACGAAAACTTAGAAACTATTCACTCACTTGATCATTTGTCTTTTCCTTGGTAATTTGTGTAATAAACTAAAAGAAATATTTGTTAGGGCAATTTTAGCACCAAATTAAAAAAAAATTTATGACGTTTACGATTAAAACTTTAGTCTTAATAAAATGTCTCATGGATAGGAATTATATGACTAGCACAAAAATCGTTTACCACTCAAATTCCACCCAAAAAGTGTGAGGTTCGCCCCTAGATCTTTAGGAATAAAAGCATTCACCTTTAATGCTTAGAGAGTGTACCGGTAGTATAATAGATTCTAGAACTTGTTTTGTGATGCATTCCGAGATCGCTAGTGAGACTACACTTGTGTAGTTAGGAATAACTAAATGAAAAGAGGCATTGGGATAACCCTTGTTTGAAACTTGTATTATAATTACTTCTTCCACATCGGTTGAGTAATTACCCCACACCCTTGCGATGTACTCATCTTTAGTACACGATACCCCTAGTTAACCCCTCAGAGCCTATCCTTTTCGCGGTTCTCGTGATGTTTCGGTTTTCCGGAATATCAATGAAGAACATTGTTTACAATCCACCCCCAAATGTATACCCAAATCGCCTTAGCCTACCTTGTATGCACTAATCTTTAGTGCATTATTGTTATCATTACTTAACCCTTAGCTCGAATATCTAGTTACTTGCATGGTTGCTAAGTTGAGTCATATCTTTTGTACACAGTTTTAGGACGATTGGGACTCATGGGTAAAAGTAATATTTTATGGAGTAACGGGAAAAAACGATAAATTCAAATTCCCTTTGTCAACGTAATTAAATACTCCAAGTGTTTTGATCTTTTCAAATCAGGTCAATTAGTGTTAGAGAAATAAAAACTCGAGTGTAGGGATGCACCTATAAATCTCTTATATTTTGATGTTATCGTAAAGGATGGTAGAGTAAAAATGTATAATATATATATATATATATATATATATATATATATATATATATATATATATATATATATATATATATATATAGTGTATTTTTATTTTGAGAACCCTGTTAAGTGCGAGAACTGCGAGAACTATCTTTTTACTCCTAATACTGCATAATGTACATGATATCAATGCAAAATGGCATTATTGAAAATATGTGTAAATTAATTTAAAAAATGTTTAAATCAGGGTCAAAGTGGGAATTTAATTATCCCATCAAAATAGGATCACATACAAAAACAGTTTCCAAAAACCTGTGTTTTATTTTTTCACAACAATATCTCTCAATTGCTTCCTCTCAAGAACCCTAGCCGCCAATCTCCACCCTGTCTTTTCCAACCTATGTAATCGAATATGATAAATTTTAATGGTGTCGATCTCTTGTATCATCATGTCGTCAAAAAAAATGACGAAGATGATCATCATGTCGCCGGAAACAAGTTCTATTAACTTGCTTAGTGGCATAACGTTGAAAAAGGCGCTAGTAATAAACAAGGTCTATTAATTTCATTTTATTTATTTTGTATTGGTCAGTTGGATTATTTTATTGTTTATATGTATGTGATTTGATTGTGTTGTTACTTTTTACGATTGAATTGTGGTAGATCGTAATTGTATTATCATGTTGAAGACAGATCTGGTACTTGTTACGATTTATGAGGTTGTACGGAATATGGATTCTTATCAAAATGATTAGTTACTGCAATATCTTATTAGTTCAACTCTTGAAATCATGAAAACTGTGAATGCTATTTTAGATGTATTGCTTTTGTTGACTTCATTGTAATCGATTTTTACTGTTTGTAAAATTATAATAATAAGTTGTAGCTCAATCCAATGGCTGTGATGCATTATTTATCTTTTATGCCACATTATACGAGAACTATTAGTATATTTTAAGCTCAACAATGAACTTCTTTGTGCTGTTATATATCGCTTAACAGTTTTTACCAGATTTTTACCGTATGTTTTTAACATGTTTGTTCTTAGTTTAACATGTATGTTTTTAACATGTTCTTGGTTTAACATATATTTAACATGTATGTTCTAGGTTTAACATGTATGTTTTTAACGTGGTTATACAAATAATTTTAATTTAATGGTTTCTGATAATTTACATTATCTAGAAAACACATAGGCACTTTACTATTTGAAAAACATATATTGTAAAAATATTATTCCAAAAACATAAATAAAAAAATTAAATTTAGGCCCTCATACATGTGTTTATACGTGTGTATATTAGTTTGCGTTTATTTTTCCTAATTTTTAAATTTTTCTTTGTATCAGATGTAGCTGAATTAAAAGAATGAGGACAACGAGTGTGCACATTTGTCCGTCTTCTGAAACATTAAAAAGGAGCGTGCAAATATGTCCAACTTCTGAACTTTGACGACTACGAGTGTGCATATATGTTCGACTTCTAAAAATGTTGATAACAAGGAGTGTGCATATATATTTGTTTGCGTTAAATATTACTTGTACACACCGTGTATAGATCGATTAGATTCATGTATCTTTTAGGTCACTAGTTTTACAAACACAAGTAATATAGAAAGAAGATGAGGCGATTGAACAAGATCTAACACACACAAACAATAATAATACGGTTAGGCGTAAGGAGTATGTGAAAGAAAGAAAACTTGAACAACCAACCCTCAAATGAGGGTTTACAAGAGTATTTATAGGAGGGAAGCTAGGGCAACACTCCTAGTTCCCATCCTTTCTTATGTGGGCTTGGGCCTAAGCTTATGGGCCTTCTACATAAGCTAGACCTTAAACAAACATAAAGGCCATAATAAGCTACCTATTACATATGAAATATAAATACTTGAAATACAGTTTAGGAGTGATTCCAACAATCTCCCCCTCAAGTATATATGAATGTAAACGGTGAAGGCGTTGATGTAATAGTAGCTCTGACGTCTTCTGACATTCTTCTTTCTTGTGAGAGGAATTGCCTTGATTCGAACAATCTCCCCAGTGTAGAGAGATAGTTATCTTTGAACAGTTATGCTTTGACGTCATCTTAAACTTTGTTCTTTGATCATTGTTCTTTGTGGTGGAAGTGATAGTATGTTGTTGTCTGCATCAAGTCTGCCTCAGGTCTGCTTCGCTGCTCTAGTGTCTCCACGTCATTCTTCAACATGCTCACACGCTCTTTGATGTTGGACATCAATACTGATGAAGTTCTTTAAGTCTTTGACTTTGTAGATTCTTTGATTGATGAAGAATCATTCTGACTGTTGTGTTGCATTCGAATAGAACTTCCATTAGTGATGATGTTGGCGTGAGCATGAGAAGAATCAGCACGATCATTCCGCTCCGGAGCTTCCATAAGAAGAAAACATTTCAAACGGTTAGTAATAAGCGGTTTCCGGCACTTACAAGTTTGAACTTCGAGAGTGTTAACAGCATAGTGTGAAAACACAACTCTAATTCTTACAAAGGCCGTTCCTGAACTGGAGTCCCACAAGTGAGATAACGCGATGTACCGAAGTACATCTACAGTTCAGATAAGTCGCTGAGGTACACCGAAGCATCACCTCACGACTGTAGACCGTTTGAGACACACTCCGCGTAATCCACGGGGAGTTACCGAAGTGACCTGCTGTCAGGGCTGTTTGATGTTGACCCTGGCAGGAGTTTCCATTCAATCACTGAGAATCACAGAAGTGAACCTCTCATAAATGTTCTCGACAGATTGCTAAGATCTGTGAAGGACTCGATATGAACCACTGAATCACTGAAGATCTTATTGTTGATCAACAAGTGATGAAATGTCAAGTGTTCCTAAGAGATCTTTTGATGAATCTCATGGCTCTAGACTCAATAGTGCGTTTTGGTTTTCCTGAGCGGAGACTAGGGAGAGGGTCTCCTTTTTCAATACCAGCGATCTCTAAGAGAAAGCCAATAGTTTACGTAGGGTTCCCTGTGAGAATGAAACAAGCTTCTGTTGAGAGAAACTTGAGTGGCTAAGAAGGTTTAGTGCATGCGTCACTGGGTCCATGACGACTTTTAATCTTCAATACCGGTGTCACTAAGTGACAATCAGTAGCATATGAATTGAACCCGGTGTCTGCCCTAAGTTGAGTAATCTGGAGGGCTGTTTCTTTTCACCCTTTACTTTACATTTCTTTTTGATTCTTCAACTCCTTCTTTCTCCGATTCTCATTTTCTCCTTTTTACAATCATTCCTAAGGACTTCTAACACTAACTAATGGTAGTGTCCTTGGGTAGATCCCTCCGGCTCTGGCGGATCATAGGACGGTTATTCCTAACCTTAGTCACCTTATAACTCCATGACTAACCTATGTTGCCATTAAAAACCACAGTTTGTGAAAAATCTCTCAAATGGTTTGTAAATGAAAAACATGTTTGAACCACTGTGAGAGATAAGGTTTTTCATAAATACTCCCCCTCCACATGTGCTTAATAGTTTTAATGGTTAAATGCACAGTGAGGAAAGAGCGCGCACGTTTTGAATTGATCCACTCGAGATAGACAATCCCCCGCGAGACACGGTTACGTTGCGTAGTTAAAGAGTTACATTGTCAGTTTTTAGGTGACAACTAGCTCCAATAACTACCTTGAAGGTGTAGACAAACCTTGAAAGGTTGTCATACCCGTCAGAGTTCATGTCTATCAAGAGTTTCTCGAATGGTACATTCTACTCAGACAAGTCCTTTGCGAGACACGTTTACATTACTAACGAACTAGTTTGAAATTATTACCCGTCCAGGGCAAGTCTTTTCGAGTTACAAACAGTTTAGTACCGTCAATTCGTTGGTTAAGTCTGAAGTACACAGATTCATTTGCATTTTTGCACAACATATTTCTTATCACACAATTTTCTCCCCCTCAAAAATGGCATAAAAAATGTTATTTTTGAACGGTTGACAATAAATATGACCATTTCGAGTGTTGCGGGAAGATGACCACTATGAACAATTTGTGAACAAAGTTTTAAATCAAATACTCCCCCTCAACAAGTGATATAAACGGTTGAGGTTTTGAAAATCATACGGGGAAGTACTTGTGTTTTCGAGCAAAACCTTGAAAAATGAAAGGTTTGATAGGTTTTACTCAAAAATAAGAAGCTTTCGCTCCTTTTATAAGGATTGTGGCACTGAGGCGTACCACAGGGTCCTTTCTTGACAATTACGGGTTGTACACTGTTATGTGTGCACAAGCCATTGACATATATCATCATACATCCAAAAATTTTAATGAAAGAACCAAATCAAGGAGTACCAGGAAGTGCAGTGATGTTCCCAGGAGTACGAACATGGCGTTGATATCCGGTGATGTTGATCCTGGGTCGACCACCAACAAAACTTTCCAACGTTCTGAACTGATCCCTTCTGAACAACCGTTCATCAATCATTGTGATGATCCTTCTCACATTCCTCCGATCCTGAGAATTCCATCGCTTAGGGTTCCCAATATTTTCACGTATATCCTTCAATCGATAAGCTAATCCGTCCCTAACCATCTTCAAAGTATGATCTCCAAATTTGTGAAGCTCATTACACGCCATCAAGCAATTGCGATGAAGTTCACTGCGATAAACGACACCAAACGGTTTGCTGATGAGCGTTAATTGTGATAGCTGGTTGATATCGGGAAGATCAAGCTGTGGTGGAGTGAAGTTGACACGTTTTTGATATGATTCAACGGCAAGCTGAAGATCTTCAACACGTTCTTTGATGACTATGCGTCTGATGAAGATGAGCAGTGACTTGATGAATTCACGTTGTACTTCAGTTGGAAATTGTCTCATGCGACCTTGAACTTTGGCAAGGTACATGTCTTCAATATCGTTGATGTTCAAATTCTCAAAGTCAGATTCAGAGAATGCATAGTCCCTTTCGTCTTGTCTTTTGACCACAATCTTCTTGAGAAAAGTGTAGTCCCATTTAGACGATAGACCAACATGTTGGATGGCCACGATACTTTTAGTACTGAACACTGCATGTTGAGACTTCTGGACCAAGCAGCTTCTGTAGTAGATTCTTCGGCGTTCCGGCCAATGGTGAATCCCATACATTGTTGCACAACTTCTAGAAGTCGAACGGCAACTTAGTATAGTTTTTGCACAGTTGAAGTGAGGTGGTGTCGAACTAGAAGGGCTATAGTTGGTCGATAGTGTTAATTGCGAGTAGTCGTTTGGCAAACCACAGCAAATAGCGTCACTTGAAGTAGCGTTAACGAACTACCGCACATTACTCGAAGTGTTTAAACCTCTAGTATGAAACTTCTACCAATCCCTGCCTAATCGAATAGCTAACTTCCTATATGCACTTTTATAACCCTTGGGATTCGCTACCTTAAGAGTCCTAGCCTCCTTACACTCTTCCTAGTAGTGTTACTAACTACTTGCCAACAAGTCTTCCCTAGTCAAGTCTTGCAACCTTTCAAAACAACCACCAGCTGGGTCCTAGTTGTAGTGGCCTATAGTTGCGGTACAAGCATGAGGACCCTTGTAGTGACGTGAAGGACCATGGACAGAGAATATGTGT
>BPTQ01000003.1:177158348-177215842 GCA_019973895.1 Chrysanthemum seticuspe
GAGTGAACGCTAGAGCCTTACGTAGTGTTTTGTTCAAGATCTTAGATTATATGATGGCCAAGTGTGAGATTTGTAATTTCTACTTACGAAATTAAGGATGATTAGATTCCCGCTAGGAGTGTAAAACCACCTTAAACCCACCATTTCCCAAAACACGATCAGTATATTGAAGGATAGGCACTCTGCGAAAACAATTCTGATTACCGGGTGAGAATATACAGTACTTTTTAAAATTTAAACCACGGTTTTAATGGGATTGGCTGTAAAAGAGTACCAAATAATGTGTTAGTGTTAACCTGTTTCATTTATCAGTTCCTATTCGTATCAAAGTTTCAAGGGCAAAATAAAAGGGAGGGATGTGAATTTGACTTGTAACAGGGGTTACAAGGGGCTTTCCACCACTTTACACGGATCCTACCGAGCTAATCAGGGGAGTATTAGTTTCTTTCGTTTTTAATTACCTTCCATTATCATAACTTTGATACTTTCGGGGAACATTGGGGACAATGTTCAGTTTAAGTGTAGGGAGGGAAAATAAAACGGGAACTTTGAAACTATGCTTATCCTTGACTATTTACTTTGTCCAATTGTGATTGTGTAATAAACCATGAGAAAATGTCGGTTAGGGTAATTTTGGCACCAAATTTAAAATTTTTCATGACATATAAGAGTGGGCCATTAGTCTTAACAAAAGCGTCTCACGGATAGGAAGTTATATGACTAGCACAAAACCCTTTACCACCCAAATTCCACCAAAATGTGAGGATCGCCCTTAGATTAGTAGGAATTAAAGCATTCATCTTTAATGTTTAGAGTGTGAACCGGTAGTATATTAGATTCTAGAACTTGTTTTGTGATGCATTCCGAGATCGCAAGTGAGGCTACACTTGTGTAGTTAGGAATAACTAAATGATAAGAGGCATTAGGATAACCCTTGTTTGATACCTGTAATATAATTACTTCTTCCATATCGGTTGAGTAATTCCCCCACACCCTTTGCGTTGTACTCATCTTTAGTACACGATACCCCTAGTTAACCCCTCAGAGCCTATCCTTTTCGCGGTTCTCGTGATATTTCAGTTTTTTCCGGAATATTAATGAAGAGCATTGTTTACACCCCACCCCCAAATATACACCCAAATCGCCTTAGCCTACCCTTTATGCACTCACTTTTAGTGCAAATGTTTGTTATCACCTTAAACCCTTAGTTCAATTATCTAGTTGCTTGCATAAGTTGCTAAGTCGAGTCATATCATTTGTATACAGTTTTGGGACGATTGGGATTCATGGGAAAAGTTAAAGTTTATGAAATAACGGGAAGGGAACGTTAAAAAATTCAAATTCCCTTTGTTTGCGTAATAATGTACCCCAAGTGTTTTGATCTTTTCAAATCGGGTCAAATTAGTGTTAGAGTAATAAAAACTCAAGTGTAGGGATATGCCTATAAATCCCTATTATTTTGATGTTATCGTAAAGGATGGTAGAGTAAAAGTGTATAAAAAAAATTGAAAAAAAATAGAAAAAGAGAAAAGAAAAAATAGAGTGTGAAAAAAAAAAAAAAAAAAAACGGGCTACCATCCTACATCTATCTTTAAATTTATGTTTATTTATTTCAGTTATGTAGAGTTTAGAGTGTCGAGTCTTGGCTTAGCAATGCCATTCTTCATATGCAGTTAACATAAAGATTTTTGACTTGCCACCACTAAATAGCCTATCCCACCAAACCCTTATTTCCCTACCGTAAGCCTAACGTTACAACCCTTTAAAAGACCTCTTTGATAGTCTTTCCTAGGTGCTTACGCCAAAGCGATGGAGGTTTGACCTATTCTCAAGCCTATGGTAATCTATGTACTAGGACCGGTTAATGAGTGTTTATCTTCCATTTCCTATTTGTTATATTTCATATATACACCCGAGAGAGATGTGAGTATCCAAACACCCCATGTGAGGTGCTAGTATGTAATTTCCGTGCTTGTTATGACTTTTGCGGGGCTTATATGTGTTGTGGACCGTTTTGAATTAATGCTTCATGACCCCTAATTTATAAATTAACTGGCTAAAAGCACATTTGCTTGAGGACAAACAAATAACAAGTGTAGGGATATTTGATAAGGTTTTAAAAGGTACCATTTTGAGGGGTCGTTTTAGTCCTTATTTGATCACTTTTGTATCCGTTATTGCTTAATATCATTCCTTTTCACTTTTTAGGTCTCGTGAAGGCAAAATGCTGGAATGGCACTTATTTGGACGAAAAGGCGCGAATATATGAAGAAAATGGCCAAAGTCAAAATCGAGACACTCACAGTTGCTGAAAGTAGAAGGCGACGGCGTCAGGTGCTACATTCTGACGCCGTCCCAAAATTATTGTGACGGGCCAGAACCCAAAACTCGTATTTACAAGCGACGACGTCTAGTTGTGAAAGAGTAGGCCGTCGCTACTCAGACGGCCTAGATGCAATCCAGACGACGTCAGAAGCTGAAGAGGACGGCAACACGGACATAAGGTGACGCCGTCGCAAGGTTAACGTGGCCAAGACGAAACCCTAATGGCGGCGACACGACGGCGTCACTAAACATAAGGTGACGCCGTCGCAATTGTAATCTTATATATAGAATCCGAATTTTTCAGTCTTGGAGTGGAGAGTCTTTGGAGTAAAAACCTAAAACCGAACCTAAGGTGTCTTGTACAGTATTTTAGGGTTTTAAACCCTATCTTACATCAAGATAAGTCTTTACTTCATTAATTCAATTATGTCTTTGATTATTTGTGTGTATGCTTGCATGTTCTCCATGTCCGGCTAATTTATTTGTGTGTTTGCTTAGGAAGTATGAAACTTAATTATTGAATATTGATTGGTTGTTTCTTATCTTAGTTGAATAATGATCTAGTAATGCGATAGGTCATTCGTTGTGTACTTAATGCTTGATTCATCTTTGTGAACCTTAGAATATAATTACCTGAGTAGTTGTAGGCTAAACCATCCAAAGAGCGCCTTAGAGTAGGAGTTTATCATCCCTAGTGGGTTTGTAGACGAGACCCTTTGGTAAGTTCGAAGAGTTAGGGAGAAACGCATACCCTACAACTTTAGACACACAACGCAACTAGGAATAAGACGTGACACTCAACCATCAATAGGAGATAATTAAGGAGTAATACAAACTAAGTAAACACATCTTTAAACTATCATACGAGCACACATTAATTAGACATAGACTCCCACAACCTTAGTTTAGATAATTAGATAATAGTAGAGTAATCGGTAGAAATACCAACCCCCCAAATCCAATACCCGAGATTCGTACCTTTCCATTTTCTAAAAAATATAAAAAGATAAAAAATAATCTTCCTCAACCTTAACCTTAGCGTAGTAACTCCTTACTAGCATTCCTATTCCCCTAGAGAACGATATCAATACCCGTGGCTTACCCTAATTACTACACTACAACGATTAGGTTCACTGCCTAGGGTGTTATAAAACTTGCTCGAAGAAAAGAAAGTTTCCTTGACCCCGAACGACGCGTGTAGCGTTATCAGTAACCTTCAATCATTTCATTCAGTTCCTCTTTACGATGATCTTTCATGAATTCCTGGATAAACTTCCTTTCTTCTTGCATCTTGTCATGCTCGTTATACAGATGCTGTATGTGATCAGCAAAGAAATTCAACTTGATGTTAAGTACGTTTTTCTTTCTGACTTGTTTTACAGCTTTGGCAATCCGTTCATGAGCATGAGAAACCCAAGATTTAGGTGGTTTCATCACGGATTTGGATGATGATTTGGTTGACTTCTTGGATGGTGGTTGTGATGAATGAGACGAAGAATCCGATGATGATGAGATGTGAGGAGATTCTGGGTCCTTTGGTGGTTCAGAAGTTTCCTTCTGTGAGCGTGTAGGACTATCCAGAAGCACATCGTCGTAAGCAGCATCTTTATCTTTCTCAGTTTCCGGTTCCTCAAAATCATATACAATAGTATCCTCTGCAGGCTTTTGTTGTTGCACAAGAGTGGTGGCACCAGCTCCCTTATCGGGTTGATTAACCGCATCAGGAGTTGGTGAAGATTGATCTGCACCACTTGACCCACCGGGGCCACCCATTTGGTCTTTAGCAAATTCTTCAGCCTTTTGAAGATGTCTGACGATTTTATACTTCTTCCTGTATGATTTATCCAGTTGCTCTTCTTCTTCTTCAGAGCTCTCATCATAGGGTACAATTGCTGGAGTCTTCCCTTTTCCTTGGACAGCTGGAGGACTTGGAGGTTTTACTACTGAGGCAGGTGCTTCGGTTGCAGTTACAGAGTAATGAACCTCTTTATCTGTATCAGTATCTTCAGAGCTCTCGTCCACAGGCTTTCTTTGCGGTTCAAGTGTGGGAATAGGTTCGGCTTCCTTTACGAGAACAATCCTTTTAGAAGGAGGATTCCTTTTAGGAAACTTCCTTTGACTCACAGTACTTGTTGCGCTTCCTGCACTTCCTCTTCTGGTTCTCCTTACAGGTGTTCCAGAAGATTTTTCGTCGAGATGACCAACTTTGCCTTGTCTAACTGCTTCCAGATACCTTTTGTACATTTCGAGCTTTCTGACATCTTCAGTTAGAAGGAAATCTGGCAACACAGCACCTTGTTTCTTTGTAGACGATTCCTTGATTCTGATTGATAGAATAGGCTTCGTCAACATATCGTGATTGTCGGGGTCATTGAGCCTCTTGGGAATATCAGGATGAAGTCCAAGTGCTCTCTGGATCAACAGTTTAGTATATCTGATGTAGGGAATCTTTGAGCCAAGCTTGTTGAGAAATGACATCATGTCATCCCAAATCAGAGCTTCGATAGCGATGTGTTTCATGTTGACCAATGCCCAAAATATTTGCAGTTCCATGAGCTTAGGATGCTCATAGCCACTGTCACGACCAGAAACAGACTTGGTGATGATCATGTAGAGAGTTCTCCATGGTTGAGGAATACTCTTAAGCTCTACGTGAGAATGCTTGGTGATTACTCCTGTAGCCTCGTCATAACCGATATCGATTAAGAATTGGAGAGTGAGCTCTTCAGCAGGTGTGGCATATAGTTTGGCTGGTTCGACTTCAGGAATTAGGAGAATAGCCCTTAAGTCAGCAGGTGTAATGGTGACTTGTTTGTGATTCAGAGTCACCGTCACAGCAGTCTGTCCTTTGACCCTTTCCATAGTGTTCCAGAACTGTTGGATGTAGATCTCAGGAACAGTTGCAGAGTGAGTGAGCATATTCTGATACGGATGAGTCCTCAGAATATCAATAGCAATTAAACACGAAGACTCAGAGCAAGTGAGGGTGTCAAAGTCAACACGGAGATTATTCTTTCCTATCTTCATTGGATAGCCATAAGGATAGATATCAGCAATGGAGAGAACTTCTGATGCATCCACATTCATTTGTTCAGCCATATCGTGATCTGAAATAACATTAGCCAAAAGAACCAACATATCGAAAGACATAATGTTAGTCAACAGAAGGTCTTATTGTCTAGTTATTGAATGTACAGTGTTAAAGATTGTTACGAGTCCTAAGTCACTTGTATGTCCAATAGTCCAATGACGTCGTGAAATGTTTTGTGAGTTAGTTAACTTCAAGTTTTAAAGTTTATGTTATCACTTATGGTTCACAACATCTCAAACGTTTTAGATTTATTAGTGACATTATTAGATTCGTGACGATATGATTAGTTTATTTACAAGTTTGTACACGTAACAATTCATAACGAAGGTATGATCCAGGCTTATGCGTAGGATTGGTAAAGTTATGCGTAGACAAAAATGATATATGCGTAGGCGTGAACTTACGCGTAGGATCCTAACTTACGCGTAAGAAATATTACGTGTAAGAAAAATTGGACCTTATGCGTAGAGGTTACGCGTAGGCATATATTAACCTTACGCGTAAGGCTACTCGTAAGAGTTGACCTTATGCGTAGAGGTCACTGTTTACGCATATCCTTCACAGGATACGCGTAGTCCCATATGTAGAACCTTATGCGTAGAAGCTACGCGTAAGACTAATCTTATGCATAACATGCTACGCGTAAGATGATCCTTATGCGTAGAGTTACAACAACCTTGATTCTGAATTTTAAGTGTAGCGAGCCTGAAACAAAGCATCATATCATCAATTTTGACACATAACATTCATTTTATGACAGATCAAAACACAATTGCTCATATAAACATTTAAGCGTAGAAAACCTTACGCGTAGTTTAAAACCCTAAATCTACGCGTATGAATTTTAGCCATAGAATATGCACCAAAGTTTTTCTGGTATGTCTTAGATGTTGTGAGAGTATAGTAACCAAGTTTTAACACTTAGTTTGCAGTGAATCAAAAATACCCAAACTCAACAACCTTAAACCCTAATTTCTAATTCTGACACAATTAGTGTTTCTAGGTGGTTATAGAGCATGGAAATCATCAATTCATCATCTTAAGACTATATCCCAACAATCTTTTATGCCAAAACACTTCACATTTGGAAAAACCTAAATCGACACATAAACCCTAATTTTCAAAACTCATTGATAAGTGTTTCTGGGTGGGTTTAGATGGTTAAAAGGATATCCTTGATGTATTTAAAACGTTTTGACACATCCTTTTTAACCACAAACGTCCACACAATGATTGTGTGTTCATACGCTTATGCGTAGAACACATAATCACGCGTAACATGGATTTCTTGATTGATTCTTAGTTTAAAAACATGTTAAGATCACAAAACAACTTACAAAGTGAAGATCAAAAACACGGATTTCTTGATTGATTCTTAGGCGTAGATGAAAAAGTTGAGTGTAATAAATGAGAAGTGAAGAAGTAGGTGGGGAAGAGTTTTTATTAAAAGTAACTTTAACTTTTTGACAGTTTTAGTCCCTCCACCTTTTCCTTTTTTTCAAACAAAGCCATTTAACTTCCATTTTGGTTACCAAACAAAGATTTTTAGGAAAGAAACATGACGACACTCCCCCTCGACTTGAGAAAATAATGAAAGGTTATTAATTTAAGTCCGAGGAGTGTCATTGTACCAGAAAATTCACCACCATTTGTTAAAAGAAACAACCGAGGTATGATAACATGCAAGTACACAGATGTTTTGAAACAGTTAAAGTTTTGATTTCTCCCCCTCAACACTTGATCGGAGAAATACCGAATTTAGAATGATTAGGGTGTTGACGGAAGAAATGTACTTGCAATGTTGAAAGAAAAGTAGATTAGAAGAATATTTTTGATTTTATCAGGTTTTATATTTTTTTGTATTTTGTTTTTGAAAAATTTATTTACAAAGGATGTTTTGGTGTTTGACAGGTTTTTAAGACTGTTTTAAGAGGTCATCCAATTTCTCTTGAGTCAAACACCTCATACCAATCCGGTGGACCAACTCATTAAACCTAGCGGGAGGCAAGGCTTTGGTGAGCAGATCTGCCAATTGATATTCAGTACCCACAAAGTATAATTCAACGGTACCCTGTTCCACGTGGTCCTTGATGAAATGATAGCGTAGATCGATGTGCTTTGATTTCGAGTGCTGAACTGAGTTGCACGAGATTGCAATGGCACTCCGATTGTCGCAGTACATCGGGATTCTGTCAAATACGTAACCATAGCCTTTGAGTTGTGTTCTCATCCAGATGACTTAAGCACAACACGCGGACATGGCTACATATTCTGCTTCGGTTGATGACAGCGATGTACAATCCTGCTTCTTTGATTGCCAAGACACCAGTTTATCACCGAGAAATTGTAGAGCTCCTGAGGTACTTTTCCTTGAGTCTAAGCATCCTGCATGGTCAGCGTCTGAAAAAGCGATTAGTTCAAAACCAGAATCCTTCGGATACCAGATCCCTAAGTTAATGGTTCCCTTGATGTATCGGAGGATTCTTTTAGCCTCAGAGAGGTGGGTTTCAGTTGGTCGTGACTGATAACGGGAGCATAGATAAACGGCAAAGACAATATCAGGTCTGCTAGCTGTTAGATACATGAGGGACCCAATAATACTTCAGTATTTGGTAGGGTCAACTAATTTCCCATGTAAATCAGCGTCTAGCTTCTTGGTATGAGTCATTGGTGTGGCATAAGTATCACAGGTTTTCATTCCAAATTTGTTTAACAATTCAAGGGCATATTTGGACTGACTCAAGAAAATACCACGGGGTGATTGATGAACTTGCAGTCCTAGAAAGAACGTGAGTTCACCCATCATGGACATTTCAAAATTTTTCTTCATTAGTTTTGCAAAAGCGGTTGAAAACTTTTTATGTGTCGACCCAAAAATGATGTCATCCACGTAAATTTGAACAATTAAGATATGTTCCCCGTGATATTGTATAAAAAGAGTTGGGTCAACCGAGCCTTTGGTGAAATTATTGGCAATGAGGAAAGATGATAGCTTATCGTACCATGCCCGAGGGGCTTGTTTGAGACCATAAAGAGCTTTGTTCAGTTTGTAGACATGGTTCGGGCACTCTGAATCAACGAATCCATCTGGTTGGCTGACATAAACCGTTTCTTTAAGTTGTCCATTGAGAAACGCCGTTTTGACATCCATTTGATAGACCGTCATATTCATATGAGCTGCGAACGCGAGAAATATCCGAACAGCCTCAAGACGAGCAACCGGAGCAAAAGATTCTTCAAAGTCTATTCCCTCTTCCTGACGATAACCCTTAGCAACTAGACGTGACTTGTTTCGGATGACGTTCCCTTCAGCATCCAATTTGTTTTTCCAAATCCATTTTAGACCAATGACGTAAACCCCTGTTGGTCTTTCAACCAGTTCCCATACTTCAAGACGTTTGAATTGGTTGAGTTCTTCCTGCATGGATTCAATCCAGTTGTCTTTAGTCAATGCGTCTTTAATGTTTTTAGGCTCAGATTGGCAGACAGTGAGTGCATAAATGCAATGTTCACCATCTGTGTGAAGACGTTGTCTCGTAACGACTGATTGATTCGGGTTGCCAATAATGTTAGCCAGAGGATGGTCTTTTGTCCATCGGTGTGTAGAGGGTTGATGTTGGTATACATTGTGCAGATTCTGAGGATTCAAATGGTTTGTTGAAGATTCCGCGACATCTGGTGCAGCAGTCTCATTAGCAAACGGGTTAAAGAATGCATTTGGATCAAAATCTGCAGGTGGGGGTACTTCATTCAGAATATCATCAGCCGGTTCATCATTTTTGGAAGCGGTGTGTTCAACTGTTGTGTTGGAGTCAACTGGTGTAGGTGCATCTTCAACAGTAGTTGTTGTAGCAGGTGTATCAGGTATAGGAATATTATCAGGTTGTGCATCGGAAACAGCGGATACACCTGGAGCACGTTCATCAATATCGTCACAGAACAGAGGAGCAAATAACCTTTCCATTTGTTGACGAGTTAGCTGGGGGCTTTGTTCAGCTGATGATGGGGCTTGAGGGAAGTTTAAACGGTTATGACCGACTTCTAAGCTGTTGTACTCAGAAGCCATTTCCGTGAGTTCATCAAAATGAGCATGAATCGTTTCCATTACCTCCTTAGTTCGACGATTCCAGATTCGGAAACCTTTAGAATTGTCACAGTATCCAATAAAGACTCCAATATCAGCTTTGGCTTTGAGCTTTCCAAAATCATCACGATCATTATTCGGATAGCAAAGGGATCTAAATACATGAAAGTGTTTGAGATTCGGTTTATAGTTGTGGACAAGCTCGAAAGGTGTTTTGTTGTGGCGTTTTGTGATCATAGAACGGTTTTGAGTATAGCATGCAGTAGATACAGCTTCTGCCCATAAGTAATCTGGAAGTTTAGCATTGATGAACATTGTTCTTGCAGCTTCCACTAACGTTCGGTTTCGTCTTTCAACAACTCCGTTTTGTTCAGGTGTACGTGCAATAGATGTTTGATGCTGAATTGCCACTTTCTCATAGAATTCTCGAAGGGTTTTGTTAACAAATTCAGTTCCTTTGTCTGTTCTGATTATCCTGACGGTGTTGCGGAGCTGAACTTGTATTTTTGTGAGAAAGGTGATGATCATTTGTGGAGCTTGGTCTTTGCTTCGAAGAAAGTAGACCCAAGTCCATCGTGAGTAGTCATCAACAATTACTAAGATGTAGCGTTTGCCATTGATCGTTTGCACGCGCATCGGGCCACACAAATCCATGTGAAGAAGATGAAGCACATGCTGAGAGCTGTGTTCCACCTTTGAAGGAAAATGAGCACGAGTGCTTTTCCCTTGTTCACAGGCTGAGCAAAGGTGATCTTTTGAATACCGGAATCGTGGGAGTCCTTCAACTAGTTTGTGTCGAGCAAGGTTGGTGATGGTTTGAAAGTTTAGATGTGAAAGACGACGGTGCCATAGCCAGGATTTTGTAGATGTTGCCTTTGAAAGTAAGCAAATGGGAGAGGAAGCAACCATGTCTTGCATAGAGATAGTGTAGAGACTAGAGTTACACGAGCCAGACATAAGGTCATTTCCTTGTAGATCACGAATGAAACAAGTTTTCTCCCTGAAAGCAACCTCCAAGTCTCCATCACAAAATTGACCTACTGAAAACAGATTGTGATCGAGGCCTTCCACATAGTAAACCCTGCTGATTTCGATGTTCCCATTGACATAATCTCCGTAGCCCATGATAGCTGCGAAGTGATCGTTCCCGAACCTGACAGTGCCAATGAACTTTGCAATAAAGTTTGATAACAGTTTAAGGTTGCCTGTCATGTGTCGGGAACATCCGCTATTAACAATCCAGAGAATGATCTGTATCACCTGCATTACACACAGACGACACAGATGGAATAGAAGTAGATGTGGAACCCGAAATGTTAGAGGGTTCCGAAGCAGGTATATTAGACATACACACATTAATAATTTTAGGCATCCATTTAAATCCTAGTGTGTTATATATCCATTTCTGCCATCTATAACTACTCTTTGCTTTAGTCTTAGTGAATGCACTAGGTGGTACTACATTCTTAGAAGGTGAAACTGGAGCTACAGGGATAACAACACATGCCTTAGACTCTAAAGAAGGCGGTTTACCGAGCACAGACTTAGACTGATTAGTGTGCCTAGAGGTATTCCGGTTCTTAGGATTCCGTAATCGAGAGATGATAGCTTTAGCAACACATTTGTCATGACAATCAGAATTCATACTTTTACGACAAATATCACAAGGTGCATCAGACTGAATATCAAAAGTGCTTAATGGTTTAGCATTCGTTACATCACTATTTCTATTACATTTGCCAGACGCAACATCTATAGTGGAAGCAACATGAGTCTTATTCAGAGTCCTACGGTGTTCTTCTACTTTAGCATTCCTTATTGATCTTTTCTTAGGTCGCAACTTCCTATTCTTCGATTGAGTGCTCCTAGGCTGTGAAGTGCGGACGTTTGGAAAAGATGCAACTATTCCTGTTTCAGTAGAGGGAAACACATTAGCAACTTGTGATTTGGCAGTGGGGATTCTAGGTTCACGATTACTAAGTGTGACTGGTGCTAATCTCTTAATCACGGTAGGCGGAAGTTGTTCATACTTTCCTAACATTTCTCTTAACTTAGAGATAGTGTGAATCAAATCTTGATTTTCAGAACGAATATTACCAGCAAAATTCATGACTTCACTAGTGTGAGTAAGATAGTGATCAAGTTTGGTTGATGCTTCATGACGAGTCTTATTGAGCAAATCAAATATGACACCATATTCCTGTTTAACTTTTGAAAGTTCTTGTTCATATTTTGAGATTTGGCTTTTCAAAGACACGTTTTGATCATCCAGTTGCTCAATTTTAGGATCAGAAGCTTTTGCACTCAACTGAGCGAGTTTCTTTTGAAAACTAAGTTGATGATTGTGAATATCTTTTTCACACCAATGAAGACGACGTTTGGCATTGTAAATTTCGTTGAGTAATCGTTTATTTTCAGCTTTTAAAGACTCGATCTGAAGCACATTATCGGTATTCTCAACAGTTACAACATTTTCAACAATATCAGCAGAGATATAATCAGATGCATGTGGCAAAGAATAGAATAACACAACATTATGGATATCAGCACAGATAACATCTTCCAAGAGTCGATCAACATCTTTTCTCAAAAGTTTCTTTTTACGTTTAGTATTAGAAATAGATGTTTCTGTTTTCTCGAAAACGACCTTCATAGTTCCAAGTTCCTTATGAAAATCCCGTTCCCAGGCTAATGCACAACTTTTCAAGTTTTTAACATTAGGTAAAAGATTTTTCTGAAAAATGTCTCTTTGTTCTCGCGCCAGAGGCGATTGAAAATGTTCAATTTTGATTTCAGAACGATATTCTATCTCATGTTGTAAAATTTTGAGGTCAGCCATGAAAATGTCAAAATATCTAAGAATATTTCGATTTTCAGGTTTTGAGTTTACTTCACTAATTGAAGGTAAAGGACCATAAGTTTGTGCATAATCTGTTTTGGGATTAACATTAGAAGACTCAGGTGTTTTGATGATAACCCTTGGTGTGTTAGAAGAATCCGTTGGTGTGACGAAAGTGACCGCGTTTTTATAGTTAAACGGTTTGTTGTAAACAACATTTTTTAATTTTGATCGACTCTCGTCTTCTGCATCTAATTCCTCTTGACGATGATATTCAACAACACTCATAATAGTATTATCAATTTTGTATTCTGCACTGGAAACTTCAGGAGTTGGTTTGAATGTTTTTAGTGAAAGCTTTGGTTTGTAATCAGCTAGATTTTTTCCATATCCTTTTGGATTGGGTTTTAAGGTAAACTTTTCAATAGCTGTTACTGATTCACCATGTTTGTAAACAACAGTTTTAAACTCTTTAAGTTTGTTTTGCAAGCCGATAATTTCTTCAAGAAGGTCATCTACCCGATTCGTTGAATGCTTTTTGTATGCGGAGAACTGTTTTTGACAAGTTAACAACTCAGCCTTAGCTTTTTGATTTTCCAAGGTGAGAGCGTTAATTTGCTTTTTATGTTCATGTTTCAGTTGTTCTAATTCAGACAACAAAGCATTCTTCGAGGCGGCTAGATCACGCATCTGTTTCTCTAAATATTTTTCGTTTTGATGAGATTTTGCAAAAGCGGCTTCGAAACCTTTTTCACGGTTTTATTGAGTTTTGAAAAAGTTGAGTTGCATTTGTAAGCATTCAAAATCCTTGGTTAGCAGTGCATTTTTACTTTTTAAGATTTGATTTAATGCAACACATTCAGCAATTTGGGATTGTTGGTCTTTAAGTAACAGAACAAGATCTGGATGAGGCAAAGGTTCATCGTGTTCAACGTGAGTCACAACATGATCATTATTTAGATCCTCAAGTATAACCACGGAGTCAATTTGATTATCAAGGGAAACCATAAGGTCATCTTGATCGTCAAATGTGACTACGGGGTTTATTTGAAAATCGGCAGAATGAGATGTAGATGACTCATTTTGAACATTCTGAGCCGTGCCGGATTCAGATATTGACGGAGATATTAGTTCAGATATGATGATGGTTTGTTCGGGTACCTGAGACAAGCCATCAGTGTCATACACTGGGCCTGTTTCACTCATGTGTAACTCTTTCATATTAGCCATCAACATAACAGCTGCATTGGCCTGCAAGTCCTCCATATCATCATCTGAGTCTGCATCTGCCATAAAGCTCTGTTCTTTGTCTGTGAGAGATCCACCAGCTTCATCCTTAAGAGCCAAAAGTAAAGCCTCTTTGAAATAAGCACTGCCCCTAGTCCTTGGCTTTGGGCATGCATTAGCCAGGTGTCCCTTCTCATTGCAGTTGTAGCATCTAAGACCATTTAACCGATTCTGAGCATTTCCCTGTTCCACCACTTGAGCTCTGTTGTTATTCCTACCCACAACATTAAACCCTTGACCACCGCCCATCTGACGACCATAATCACGATTCTGAACTTCAACACGTCCATTGTTCACAACAGCTTGAGTCCGTGTGTTAGATGAGGAACGAATACGATTGTTAGATTTGTTGGTGTAACGGCCAAAAGCATTAGCAATCATCACAAATCCTTGTTGCAATGCTTCGAATGGATCAATTTCCTCAGTCGCTTCACTGACATATGCTTGAGCATTGTTGCAGTATGGAACCAATTGATTTTGTTGAGGTTGTTGCTGTGAAGGTGTGTTTGAAGCAGTTGGTTGAGTTGCTGGTTGAGAGGGATAATTCTGTTGAGCATACAAGGCAAGTTGTTGATTATCCGGATGTGACTGTTTAGCAATTTGAGCACGGAGAATCCTTTCCCGATCAACATCCTTTTCATGAGGCTTCAAGTAATCGTACAACAATCCATAAGTAGAATGATGCATATTCTTCGCTTGACGGAGAAAAATGACATACTTCTCCCATTCAGGACCAAGACTACTCAGGAACTTAGTATTCACTGCAATTCTTGGCATGATGATGTTGTGTTTATCCAAATCATTGATGATGTCTGAAAATCGATGATGATAGGACTCTAGTGTCTCTCCAGGTTCAATCATGAAGTGTTCATAAGCCAAGTAAATTTTGGATTCCAAATCCTCCTGATTGAGTACAAATCCTTCCATAAGAAGACGAATATGATCCCACATTTTTTGTGCAGTCTTTTGAGCATCAACACTATGAAGAATTGGGTTTGGTAATCCTAAGAGGATGTATTCCATTGCAATTTCATCAGCTTCATAGTGTAGAAGTTCTGTAGCATTTAGATCTGCAACAGTAGCAATGTTGGTTTGTTCATCTCTTGGTGGAACAGCAGTTGGATCTCCGGGTACAATGACAGTAGGCATCTCAAATGGGCCTTCCAAGATAACCTTCTTTAAGAACTTTCCATGTGGCTTCTTCAGATCACAAAACCTAAAGAACCGTATCACCCATTGATCGTAGTTTCCTGGAGTGAGCATTGGAGGTCTATCAAGTGATCCAGCTTCATGAATTAATTGTTGGCTGCTTAAAGCTTCACACATCTTTGCAAACCAAGTGGGTTCCTTCATAGTGTTCCTTGATGGATGTTGATTGATATCGTTTGTGTAGGGTTGAACTTGAAGACTTGGCGGTGTGTGAATCATTTGTGGTGGTGGAATTGCACCAATTTGTGGAGTATGTTGCTGATTAAATTGTTGTTGATAAATTGCTTGTTGTTGATTCCATTGTTGATGTTGTGGAGTTAATTGTTGTTGTTGTTGATGATTATAAGTGTGAGGGAAATAGTTAGAGTATGGTGGTTGAGACATGTTGTTAAACTTGTGTAGTAAAAATGGATCTTTGTAGTCGAATGAACCTTTGTTGATGAAGTGTCCTTAGGCGTAGAAAAGACAAGAACCAAGTAGCACTTATGCGTAAAAACACCAAAGTTACGCGTAACAATAAGGAGTTACGCGTAGGTTTTAGCTTACGCGTAAGTAGGAAAAACACTAAAGTTATGCGTAGACAAAAGTTAGGCGTAGAAAGTTAGGCGTAGGATTACCTTATGCGTAGACATAAGTTTACGCGTAAAGTGAATCTTATGCGTAGGATTTCTACGCGTAAGCTTATGCTTATGCGTAAGTTTAGGGTTTTAGCCCAAATGATCTTTTACACTATCACAGTGCAAAAGATATCCAAAGTCGACGTATTTTCAAACTTATCCAAGTAAGAAAACACGGAATAAACCACGAAAATGAAGATCAAACCAAGGATAATCTTACGCGTAATTTTAGGGTTTCAATACGCGTAGGATTACTCGTAATGTTGATTTTGCCCAAATGTGTTTCTAAACCAGATTTTTGTTATGGAATAGCTTCAATAGTACCAAAAGAACACAAAAGTGTGAAACTTGATGTACCAAAACTGCTAAACGGGTTACGCGTAGAACGACACCCAAGAACAAAAACAAGCTTAAAAACGTATATCCACGCGTAAAGGTTGAAACTTTTTTTCAAAAACAAGTATTTTAACACCTTAAAACGTTGAAAGTACAAGAATCTTGGATTAAAAAGTGTAAAAAACAAGTTTTTAAGCGAACCAAAGTATCAAGGTGCGTTTTAGGCGTAGGACCGAAACCCACTTCAAAAACAAACACGATTCACCCAACTAGTAGGCGATTGATACCACTGTTAGGTCACTAGTTTTACAAACACAAGTAATATAGAAAGAAGATGAGGCGATTGAACAAGATCTAACACACACAAACAATAATAATACGGTTAGGCGTAAGGAGTATGTGAAAGAAAGAAAACTTGAACAACCAACCCTCAAATGAGGGTTTACAAGAGTATTTATAGGAGGGAAGCTAGGGCAACACTCCTAGTTCCCATCCTTTCTTATGTGGGCTTGGGCCTAAGCTTATGGGCCTTCTACATAAGCTAGACCTTAAACAAACATAAAGGCCATAATAAGCTACCTATTACATATGAAATATAAATACTTGAAATACAGTTTAGGAGTGATTCCAACAATTTATGCTTCTTAGAAATTTGTATTTAATTGTATATCAATCGATATTGGATTTTGTATTTAACATGTATGTTCTTGGTTTCATATAAACTTACTTATCTAGAAAACATGTGTGCACTTCACTATGAAAAACAGGTATGTCGAAAAAACTATTTCAAAAACTAAAATAATAAAATTAATTCATAAAAACACATATGCACAAAATCTGTTTTTAAACATGCATGTTCAGAAAAAAGAAAAAAAAAATTAAAAAATTAAAAAATGAAAATTGAATGTTTTTAAAAGATAGGATTTATTTATTTTAAAAAATCAAAAAAAATATAAAATTGACTTTTACTATTTTACCCTTTTGGATTAAATATAAAGGTTTAATAATTCAAAAATGCTGTGTTGCATTGATATGTTGCACAATATGCATTAGTAGGAGTACATAAGGGGTTCTCACAGTTCTCGCACTTAACAGGGTTCTCAAAATAAATGCCCTCTATATATATATATATATATATATATATATATATATATATATATATGGGAGGGTTAATGTGAGATCAAACTTAAAGTTGTAAAAATAAGATCAAATCTAAAAAACCACTAAAACATTTATAAATAACAATTTTAGCAATCATACACAAAAAAAATAATATTTTAATACAAATTAACATTTTAGTAACTAATAACCAAATGATACATGAGTTTGGATTAGTGATACACCTGATACACATTACACTAATAAATATTCCAAAACCTGATACACATACAAAAACCTGATACACATTAAACTTCTAATCAAAGTGTATCACCTAGGTTTCGTAAATTTAAAAAAAAAAATCTATCGAAACTTTAACAATTTTAGTTGTAGTAAATAAAAAAATTATTTTTATTGTAAGGAGAGTATCTCTTGTCAAATTTTAGTTCGATCTCATTTTAACAACTTTAAGTTTGATCTTATTTGATCTAGATTCTATATATATATATATATATATATATATATATATATATATATATATATATATATATATATATATATATATATATATATATATATATGTGTGTGTGTGTGTGTGTGTGTGTATATATATATAACAGGAGGCATTTTTCAAAAATGCCACCTCAATGCCATGTAATTCAATTTAATGCCACATAATCATTTGTTATCCAACTAAGCAATATTTTTATCCACCTAAGCACTAATTGTAAATTTCGGATTTTTAATAATTATTTTTGTAAATTTCGGATTTTTATTAAATATTTTTTAAAATTATTTATAAAAAAGGAGCCTTGCAAGGATTGAACCTTGGTTATTTGGATAAATAACAAGTGTGTTTACCACTTAGGCAACAAGTTATTTTGATAATTATGTTGCATATTATGATCTATAAATGCCTATAATTATATTGGAATCCTATACTAAATGCAATTTATCTACAAAAATTATATTAAGTAATTATATTTTTTAAAACTTATTAACCAAGCAATGTATAAACAACTTCCATAATGATGTAATCCATACGAAGAAAGAAATCAGAGAATAATACCTTTAAACCCTAAAAATTCGAATTTGAAAACCTTCTTCTACAGCCATATTCGACACTGAATAACTTTCACATAAAATCTCAAATCAACGATCCCTCCGGTGAAAAGTTAGATGGGTATATAGAGAAGCTCCAGAAAAAATTGTAGCCCGATCCAATGGTCCAGGAAAAAGTTATGATCGTTAGAAAACAATGCTGCAGATTCGAATTTGAAAACCTTCTTCTGAAGCCATATTCGACACTGAATAACTTTCACATAAAATCTCAAATCGACGATCCCTCTGGTGAAAAGTTAGATGGGTATATAGAGAAGCTCCAGTAAAAATTGTAGCCCGATCCAACGGTTCAGGAAAAAATTATTGGCGTTAGAAAACAGTGTTGCAGATTCGAATTTGAAAACCTTCTTCTACAGCCATATTCAACACTGAATAACTTTCACATAGAATCTCAAATCGACGATCCCTCTAGTGAAAAGGTAGATGGGTATATAGAGAAGCTCCAGTAAAAATTGTAGCCCGATCCAACGGTTCACGAAAAAGTTATGGTCGTTAGAAAACAATGTTACAGAAAACATTGATGTTCGCGGACAATCTCTTTGAAGACTCGAAATCACTATGGTATGCGTTTGAAATTGTTAGTTGTTACTTAAATAGTAATTCAGCTGATGTGAATCACCTTGCTAATGATAGTGAACAGCCGTAAATCAGTTGGCAATAGACTTTTAATTCACAATTATTAGAAGAGATGTATGCTGTCTAAACTCCTATGATTTGTAAAGTTATGATATTATCGTATGATACGCCAATGTAGTCAATAGGATAATACTATCAATTGCAACTCTTTCTGAATAGTAGGTTGTTTGTTTTTTGAGTGTATAACATGTTGATGTTGTCGCTGAATAGTTTGTTTATGTTGATGATTTTACAGGAACAAATAATCCCGAGTTTAGCAAGAATACAGAAAAGAATGACACTACAATTGATGCACAAGCTACAGGTAGTAAAAACTAATTATCATACTATGCTTGCATGTTGCATGATGTGTTTTTGTTATTTTTAATTTAATTGGTTGTTTTTGTTTATGTTGATGTTTGTTTATATCTGAAAAATTGTATTGCATGAAGTGTTTTATGTTTATGATTTTTGGTTGGTGAATCTTTATTATGTATAAAGGATTATGATAGTTTTTAAGAATATTGTGTTACATAATTCATACAGGTTTATGTTTTTTTGTTGCAAGATGTGTTTGTGTGGTTTTCAAATTAAATTGGTTGTTTTTGTTTATGTTGATGTTTGTTTATATCAGTAAAATTGAATTGTTATCAGTTACATGATGTATTCTATGTTTATGTGTTTTAGTTGGTGAATCTTTATCATGAATAAAGGATTAGGATTGTTTTTTAAAATATTGCATTACATAATTCATACATGTTTATGACCTGTGATCATGAAATCATCCAGATAAGAGGAAGAGAAGAATCGACACAAGCACAACTAAAGCTCCTTCTACAGGTAGTTAATCAGAAAGTAATATAGTCTACATATTTTCATTGTAGTTAAAATTGAATTGGAAACATAATACAATTTTGGTACGTGTTTCCACCAGTTGTGGCACCATTAAGTGAGAACAGTGTCATCGATATGTCGTTGTTTGAAAGTGACACACCAGGGAAAAGATCTGGAACCCATGTTCAGAATGAAACAATAGCATCGAAAGGTAAAGTTAAACTGTTTTAGATTTAAATGTTATGGCTTAAAGGTTACAAAGATTACCAAGTTCGATGCTTTCTTACCATGGAGATACATTTTTTTTTCATATACTGTATTATATTGTTGAGGAATGATATGATATAAGTTTACTGTAGTTATTAGTTAGATGGTTATAGAGCAATATATATATTAATATATGTTGTATGAAGGGTTCTGTTCTATGTATCCTTAACTGTTGTCTGTCATCAGGTATGAAGAATTGAAACACGTAGTTTGCTGGAAAGCTATTAGGATTGTTGCTGATGGTATTGGATGTCTAAACAGAAAATTTGGACGATGGTAAGAGGCTTCTCATTCTTTCGGTCACTACTCATTATAATCATTAATACCAATATGCGTTCTTAGTGGGTGTGTTTGCATGTGCCTTTGAAATGGGTTATTTGATATTAAAGAATTTAAATTCGAGAATCTCTTGCAATAACTAGCAGCCCTAGCTAGGGATTTTTTTTGATTTTTTTCCTTTTGAGAAAAGCTTCACTAGCTAATGAAATTGCTATTTTTATTTTTTAAATTTTTTTATATCAAACTAAAATGGATAAAATCTGTACTGGGTTAAGACTAATTGTTCTGACCCATTTGAAGCAAATGGTCAAGACTGAGCAACTTTAGACCTACAGTAGCCTAATCAAAACATTTTTTTGATTTTTTTCCTTTTGAGGGAAGTTAAAAAAGCTATTGAAATTGTTATTTTTATTTTTTAAATTTTTTTATAACAACTAAAAATGAATTAAAATGCTAGGCTTAAACTGAGGAAAACCACTATTTGGGACAAAACCACCAACTTTGAGCTACTAGCAGCCCTAGCTAGGGAATTTTTTTGATTTTTTTCCTTTTGAGAAAAGCTTCACAAGCTAATGAAATTGCTATTTTTATTTTTTAAACTTTTTTATATCAAACTAAAATGGCTAAAATTTTGTGTTAAATGTACCCATTTGAAGCAAATGGTCAAGACTGAGCAACTTTAGACCTACAGCAGTCTAATCAAAACATTTCTTTTGATTTTTTTCCTTTTGAGCAAAGTTAAACAAGCTATTGAAATTGTTATTTTTATTTTTTAATTTTTTTATAACAACTAAAAATGAATAAAAATGCTAGGCTTAAACTGGGGAAAACCACTATTTGGGACAAAACCACCAACTTTGAGCTACTAGCAGCCCTAGCTAGGGATTTTTTTGATTTTTTTCCTTTTGAGAATTGCTTCACAAGCTAATGAAATTGCTATTTTTATTTTTATTTTTTTTTTATATCAAACTAAAATGGCTAAAAATCTGTGTTAAATGTACTGGGTTAAGACTAATTGTTCTGACCCATTTGAAGCAAATGGTGAAGACTGAGCAACTTTAGACCTACAGCAGCCTAATCAAAACATTTTTTTGATTTTTTTCCTTTTGAGGGAAGTTAAACAAGCTATTGAAATTATTATTTTTATTTTTTAAAACTTTTTATAACAACTAAAAATGAATTAAAATGCTAGGCTTAAACTGAGAAAAACCACTATTTGGGACAAAATCACCAACTTTGAGCTACTAGCAGCCCTAGCTAGGGATTTTGTTGATTTTTTTCCTTTTGAGAAAAGTTTCACAAGCTAATGAAATTGCTATTTTTATTTTTTAGAATTTTTTATATCAAACTAAAATGGCTAATAATCAAACCATGTGATGCAATATCTCTAATGAACCATTTGAGTTTGTATTATTACAATAGGCAAGATGGGTGATTAGGGTTGAATTAAGTATGGGTCAAAACGGGTCCAAACCGAAACAACTCATGGTTTAGAACGGGTGGGCTCACAAACAGATTTTTGTAAATTAAATTTGGCCCTGGCACTTTCTATAACTTTTCAAATCTTCTTAAATCCAATGATGCTTCAGTTATAAATTATGACTGTAAGATAGACTTTGAATGTTACGGTTTTGGAGGTGTTAGTCATTAAGATAGACTTTGAATTACTATGAAAAACTCGACATTTACTTCCTTTATCTAATTTATTTCAATAGTTTTTGACTCATTTATGCTCTAAACTGTGATGAAATTCGTAATACCAACATTACAGGTAATTTTGTTTTTCAAAAGGATTGGGTAGAAAGTTTCTCTAACTGGTGATAACAACCTTCTTACAATAAAGAAAAATATGTTAACAAAAATTATAAGTCATGCCCGCTCATTGGGCGGGCTTTGAAATATATATATATATATATATAGTAGGGATCCAGTGAGAAGTAAATTAAAATAAGAAGTGGTGAGAAGTGACCAAAACCACTCATTTGAGATTCAACGACTTGCATTAGATGCATTTCTATTCATATAGATGCAACATCTTGAGTTTCGAAAATTAATTTGATGTATAGATGATGCAAATTGATTTTCATTATTTTGGCACGTGTAAAGGAACAAAAAATAAGAGAAATCATGAAATGCATCTAATATACGTATATGCATCTGATTAAAAGCTAGAAAACACAAAAAGGTGCGTTATAATGCATCTAAGATTATAGGGATGCACCTAATTTAGATCGGTGCATCTCGGATTTGCGGTTATAGTTCTTCTTATTACTTCTTATTTTAAGTAATCTTCTTATTTGATCCTAACTCTATATATATATATATGGAATCCGGATCGACTGAGAAGGTTTTTATTTTGAGAAGATTGAGAAGGTTTTCAAAAACGATAGATTTTTAAATTTGATTCATGTTTTTCAAGCATAAAACTCATTTTAATGTGATTAAAATTCAAAATGTGTAAAAAAAATTTGAATCAATGTTAAAAATCTCTCGATTTTACGATATATGTAGAATACTGAATCATCTGTACAAATTTAATGAATCATCATCATAACTCGATTTTAACAATGATTTGTGAAGCAAATTTGTGATTTATAGATTCGATTCACCATAAAATAATGTTTACTTGTGAATCAAATCAAAAACATAAATCAATTTGCTCAAACGAAGATTTCTCAATCTTCTCAAAATAAAAACACACACTCTCTCTCTCTCTCTCTCTATATATATATATATATATATATATATATATATATATATATATATATATATATATATATATATATATATACTCCCTTATAAAACACCAATATCCCCAACCAAAATCCTAACCTACATATTAAGATTCAGCCACCCTTACCAAAACACAAGCCTAAACTTACAAATACCAAACCAATACCCAAACCTAAAAAATCACGAACCAACAAACCCATATAAACCCACCATACAAAAAAAAAAAAAAAAAAAAAAAAAAAAAAAAAAAAATACTCACCTAATCCATCATCTATTCTCTGCATATAAACACACACACCAACATTAAAAAGACACACACAAACAACATAAACTCCAACACAGTTGCAAAATCAACATAAAATGGACCCGTCACCGCCACCACCTTCGAGACGAACCCACCACCGAAACTCGGCCACCACTTTCCGCCGTTCACCAATGATGTTTTTTGTATCTATATGATTTGCGAGTTACCATATTTTTATGATTTATTTTTACCTTTTTTCTTTGTGTCTTTTATAGATCTATATATGATTCGAAGGTTATAACAAATTTTACGATTTTTCTTCACTATTTTGTTGTGTTTTTGTACTGATCTATATGGTTTGATGCTTATATCATTTTTGTGATTTTTATTTAGGTTTTATTTCGTAAATCCTTTTTCTTAAAGTTTCGTTTTTTAATTAATCTAAATTTATGGTTTTTTTTCCTGTAAAATTGATTTAGTATTATTATTTTAAAAATAGATCTGATCTTTTGATAAATATAATTATTTTGAGTTATTTTTCTAAAAATTATTATATCGATGAGTTTTTTATTTTTTTATTATTTTTTATTTTTTATTTTTTATTTTTAGATCTGATTCTTTAGGGGTTCTTGTATAAATATTAATTGTGTTGATTTTATTTTACATAAATCTGCTTTTTTTAGTTATTATAAATTGTTTTTAATAAATAATCCATGAGTGGTTTTATTTAAGTCTGCTGCTTCTACAAGTTTTTTGTATATAAATGTGATTGTTTATTTCATTTTTTAAATTTAATTTTCGTAAGTATTCTTTATAAATTGTGTTTTTCGTTTTTTCTATATATAATATATGTTCGAGTTCTTTTAAAATAAATATGATTTTTGTATTGCTTTTTTAACATGTCTGGTGCTTTTATTTCGTTAAATATTATGTTTTACGTTTTTTTATAAATTTTATTTTTGTAAGTTTCATTATAAATTTTGATTTTTTGACGTTTTTTATAAATATTATTTTGTTGAGTTCTTTTAATAAATCTTTTTTTTTAAGGTCTCTATAAATCTTGAGTTTTTCATTTTCAATATGAGTCGTTGCTTATATAATTCGTTTTTTTATATATGCAAGTTCTTTTGACTTTTCAATATGTTAACAACGAGTATATTGGTTGACAGATAGAAGTTTGATATTTAATTTCAATTATTTTAAGATCTATAAGAAAAAAATAATTATGTGACACTAATTATAATTATGTTAAGATCTTTTAGGAAGAAAAGTGTATATTCATTTGAACGTATTTGATGTTCAAAAAAATTTGAACGTATTTGTATCAAAAACACATTATTAAATTTTTGTAGTAAAAAATAAATAAATAAGTTTGATGCAATTTTTTTTAGATGTTGACCTATGATGGAGGGAAGTGATATTGACACAATTGTCAAGAAAAATGTCAGATTTGTACTCCCAAATGGAATAATGGCAGTATATATGTGTAGGTAGCTTATGTGATACTAAAAAAAAGTACAAACATAAACACGAAACGATTTGAATGGACATATCAAGTGTGAATATGCATGTTGTCTAATTTTGAATTTTTAGTTTTTTACTTGATAAAAAAATATATATGTGACCGATTATTGTAATTTCAGTTATGCTAGCTTTTGAAATTGTTTGAAAACATTTGAAATTGTTTGAAAACATGTTTAGACGTTAGGTACTCATGATGCTATCATGTTTGAAGTTTGGACAATATAAAATTACTCTAAATAAACACGTCTAACTATAACAAATGCTAACATTTGATAACACATTAAAATTAAACACTTCACTTCTAACCATAACAAATGTTAACATTTGATAACACACTCAAATTAATATGAGGTTAAGAAAATATACACAAATGAATGGACCAACACTTTAAAGTAAACAATTCAATTTCAATAAAGCACATGAACACGGACTCTAGAAATGGCTGGATGTTTATTGTTTATATATACTACTTATAATATAGGAATGCACTTCTCTTATATTAATTATTTTAAGATTTTCATATCTATAATTTTAAGCAAATACAATATTGAAAGCATTATTTAAAAGTATATAAAACACATTATATAAAACTAAAAACACACTACTCATATATTACAATTAATACACAAAAACACCCCTTCATTCAAAAATACATGTAAAAAAACATAATTTACAAGTAGTTGAAGCACAAATAAAACCAAAAAACATTATTCAACACATACAGTTAATATACAATTTAATTCACTCATTCACCAAAATATACAACTATTTAACCAAAATGTACAATCTAATTAAACTTCCAATACATAAATCTGAATCTAGCAGCCCAAAACAAAATAATATTTGTTCACCGAAAAATTTAGTCACAAGGTACCCGCCGCCGCATCGCGCGGGTACCCTGCTAGTGTATATATATATATATATATACGGGTTACCATCCTACATCTATCTTTATGTTTATGTCTTTAAATTTGTGTTTGTTTTGTTTCAAGTTATCTAGAGTTAGTGAGTCGAGTCTTGGCTTAGCAACGCCACGCTTTTCATGCTTGTAACATAAGATTTTTGAATTGCCACCACTAAATATCCCCTATCCAACAAAACCGTTTGTTTCCCTACTGTAAGCCTAACGTTACAACCCTTATAAAGACCTCTTAGATAGTTTTTCCTAGGTGCTTACGCCAAAGCGGTGGAGGTTTGATCTAGTATCAAGCTTATGGCAATCTATGTACTATGCCAGGTAATGAGTGTTTATCTTCCATTTCCATTTATTATATTTCATATAAACCCGAGAGATGAGAGAGTCCAAACACCCCTTGCGAGGTGCGAGTGTATAATTTACGTGCTTGTTATGACTATTGTGGCGCTTTTACTTGTTATGAACTATTTTAAACCAATGCTTCATGTCCCCTAACTTATAAATTGATTGGCCAAAAGCACATTTGCTTGAGGACAAGCAAATACCAAGTGTAGGGATATTTGATAAGGATTTAAAACGTACGCTTTTAGGGGGTCATTTAAGCCCTAAATCAACCAATTTTATATCCGTTACTGCTTAATTTCGTTCCTTTTCACTTTTTAGGTCTTTTGGAAGAAAAATACTAGAATGGAGCACATTTGGACGAAAAGGAGCAAATACATGAAGAAAATGGCAAAGTCAAGATCAAAGCCACTCAAAGCTGATCAACAGTACCTGACGGCGTCCCAAACAAAGGGTGACGTTGTCCCTCTATGATGACTTGATCAAAAAATGCATGTGACGGATCAGTGAAAATTCTGGACTTATAACCTGACGACGTCACGCCTTAATATTGGAGGGCGTCACTCACAGTTTTCAACTCAGACGACCCAGATCTAGAATCAAGATGACGTCCCAGCTTAAGAACGACGACGTCACAACTCTAAGGTGACGCCATCTCATCGATGACTTGGCTCAGACGAAACCCTAATGACGGCGAGCTGACGGCGTCCCATGCAAAAGGTGACGCCGTCGCAGTTGTAAATCTATATATAGAATTCGATTTTTCTGTATTTGAGGAGGTAGACTTTTGGAGAAAAAACCCTAAATCGTTTGTAGTCCGAATTGGACAGTATCTTAGGGTCCCATACCCTATTTTACACATCGAGATAAGCATTTTAATCCAAAGTAACATTATGTCTATCCCGTATTCGATTGATTGTGTGTATGCTTACTTGTTTACCATGTCTAGCTAAATTTCTTGTGTGTTTGCTTAGATCTATGAAACCTAGTTATTGATTATTGTTAGGTTGTTTCTTATCTTAATTGTAAATTGGCTTAGGAGTGCATCTAGGCATCATTCGTTGTATTTAATGCTTGAGTATGCTTTATTATGATGTGGTCTATGGATGAAATAACTTAGGCTTGCCGACTTCGTAGGTCACATACGAGAGATAACCTCAAAGAACTATGGGGCACGCATACCCTACGACCTTAGGAATACAACGCGTTAAGATAATGCGTGACAACTCAACCGACCAATAAAAGATAACTATGGAGTAATAGCATCTAGGTAAACACATTTTTAATCATCATACGAGCACACCTCAATTAGACATAAGCTACCCGTAATAATTAGATAAACTAGATAATTAGATATGTAGAGTAATCGGTAGAAGTACCACCCCTAACCAATTGCTTCGAGATATTTACCTTAGCTTTCTAAAAAAAAAAAAAAAAAAAAAAAAAACTTCAACCCCTACCTTCTCGTCATACATTTTTTTACTAGCATTCCTATTCCCCTAGAGAACGATATCAATCCCCGAGGCTTACCCAATACTACACTACAACGATTAGGTTCACTGCCTAGGAGGTTGAAAAACTTGCTCGACGAAAAGGAAGTTTCCTTCACCCCGAAAGTTCTTCGCACGCGCATCAGGCTTTACCTAAGGCAAAGCTTACTCTACATGCTGAGAGCATAGTACTTCGTTTAATTGATAATCTCATGTAAATATGTGATTACTATTTGGATAAAGGATGTATAAACAATTATTATTTTTTAATGAATTAAAGTACTTGGTATGTTTGTTTCATTCTATAATATGTTGTATCCTATATTTGCATGTTTAATTTCATGAATAACTTATGTTATTCTAAATATCCATTGTCGATCAACTGTATGGGAATATGGCGAATTAATACAAATCTAAGGGATTGGTTAATATACATTGTATATTGATGGAAGGTCCTACCATACTCACATGATATTCAAAAGATTGCATATCGGATTATCCCACCTAACAACATTTTACTTAATAGATATTTGTCATTAAGTAAATCTTATATATGATGGCATTATTTATCCTTAGACTAGAGATGCAAGCCGGAATGGCGTGGGTGGATCACATTTCTTGAATTTAGTCTGCCGCTATCCATAACATGCAATCATAAGGATTATTTTCAGCAGTGTTGTGAAATTCACGGATTACACTTGCAGTTAAGACATAATTTGTTTCTTTCAAATTTGTTATGAAGTATAATACTACTGGACCCCTTGTATGGTTGATTAGATGTTTATATGGCCATACCCAAAAGAGATCTGGATTCATCTCGGTGATTTTGGTAATCTTGATCAATCGGATAAAATAAGAAACAAAATAGTTAAATTAATGGATGACTTAGATCCATATCCTTATTTAACAAAGTATTTGAAACAAAAGGGTAGTATAATGAAAAATCATTAATTGTGCTTCATGAAACCACACTTTAATAATTTCGGGGGCATTTGCGTGTTGCTAGACGCTAACCAATGTCATTACGTTTGTTGAAACATGTCCAAGTGGGAGTTGTTAGTTTGTGAACATGTTTCGATCACGAATGTATGGAATGTATTAAAGCCTATGGGATCACACACGTTACGTATGATATTCAATTATTATAATTTATATATTATAGTAATATATTAATTATTATATCATAATAATAACTAACTAATTGTCGTTATATTAAACGTTACTTAACGGAAGTTAGTTAACAGTCGTTAAATGTTAATTACGATGGGTTGAGTGTAATTAGATAAGGAGAAGGTTTTAGAACCCCCTCCTAATCCATATAGACGATCGGCCATAGGGTTCTAAGGGGAATCCAAGTGTGACTTGGACTCCAAGATATCTCACTATATCAACAAACCCCTTTGTACATTAGTTGGCATCTCTGGGAAACCCTAACTAGCCAATCTTCTCTTCTTCTCCCCTTTTTTGTCTAGGTCGAACGAATTACACAACCGTTAAGGGTGTGCGTTTGATCTTGAACGAAATCAAAGTGTTTGGTTATTTATTATGATCCAAGAACTAGCATTCTAATTGAATCGCTACCAAATGATTTTTGATAGTGAAGTGATCGACTTTTACATATAGTCGATTTTTATAAGTTTGTTGATTACTTGATCTCGTTCTTGAATCATTTGAAAGCTAACAAGGTACGTTTTATTTTAGGTTAGTTATGAACGCTATATGATCTATTCATGATGATTATGTGTTTATTATGCGATAATTAGTTGATAAGTTCCAACACCTTTTTTCATCATTAATCTCCAAAACTTTTACCATTCTAATCTGAAATTAATTTAACTCCGTTTATTCAACCTCACTTCTCTTCCTTTTTCAATTATATATAAATTATTGTCCATTTTTTTTCTACAACTATTTCAAAACAAGTTTTATCACAACTAATTACAAAATTCCCAAATTTTAATTATTTATCACATAAACCATGTTATCAACCAATCTCAACTAAAGAGTTGACTAAAACATCAACATCTCAAAAAGTAGCAACCAACTTATATGTTTTCTTGAAATTGTAAAATCAGGCGCCAACATCAACAAAACCATGAAGAAATCATTCCTTAATCAGATCTTTTTAACTTTTGTCCTCTGTTTTTTCCCAACCATGCTTGCTGAATCGGGTCACGACCCACTTCTTGGATCAGCCCGTGTTGTCTTTCAGGTTCATTTACTCAATCCTGTCATTTTAAGCTAATGCTTATTTGTTGTGTATTGAGGTTTATTTATAGATTTGGTATATGGGTTTATGGTGATTTATAAGTTTGATCTGAAATTTGATGATTGAATGATGTAAAGTTTAGATTTTTATGCCAAAAAGTCTATGTTTTTAGGTTTAATAAATAAAGTTGGCTAATTTAGGAGTATTTGTGATAAAGTTGTGATATTTTAATCTAAGCAACTTTGCGAGTTTTGGTTTATTGTTCTAGTTAATGCCTAAATTGACACCATGTTTTGATTACACCGACTGATTTGGTTTTGCAGTGTTGCGATTTCTAGCGTCTCTTTTGCTAGATGGTATCTTATACTAAATATAGGTTATCATGTTTAGTTGGTTAGCGTACTCTGCAAAGATAAGTTGATATCTCCAATAGCGAGTAATGTTCTAAACTTGAGTTAGATGGAAATGTTTAAAAAAAAAATGAATGAAAAAGAGTTTAAGCCATCTGCGAATGTTTGAGAGATAGTTTGTACATAGATTTCTTAGGAAAAAAGTATGTGTACTAGTAGAAAGTTATGAAGTTGAGTTACTAGCAAGAGCTTTTGGCAATATATGATGTGAACTACTCCACCGGAGGAGCAAAAATGTCACATGCTGCAGTAATATTAGAAATAAAGCTAAAAGTATATAATCTGCAATGGAATAAAGTTAACTTGAGTAAAATTGCAGTTGAAATGTACTCCTAATTGTATTTTGTTTATATTAGTCGATGATTATTCATTTTTTCTACATTGACATTGATAAGTTAAAGTTAATATATAATATCTAAACACGAATTGTAGAATTATCCATCATAAACTTGTTGGAATGATGAATTACCATAATAAATGATAGTTATACTCTAAGTCAAAGAATGTAAAACTTTCTGAATGGCGAATTCATTTGTTGGATTATTGCTTTAGTATCTGGAAATAACAAGAATACCTGTACATGGAAAAAATACGGAGTACCAATTAAGGAAAAATAAAGATTTGATGCCTGAATATTCACTTGCGTTAAAATAAAAAAATTGAATACATTTCTTTGGCATGGACTCGAGCCGTTGATAAATGACTTGTAACATAGAGATTAACCTCTAAACTCAAGATGCATATGCATTAATATATGCCCTCGATTGTAATATTAATATTATCAATATTTTCAATGGAGTCAACTAGTCAAGTGATCCAACAACTTTGGGTGTGTTTGGTTTGTTGCTATGAATCACAATGGGTATGGGTGTTGGTATAGGGTGGAATGATAATGGAGGGTATGATGAAACCACTCACTCACATAAGATATGAGAAAACCTTCACATTTGGGTATCCTCAATCCATTGTGGTGGGCCCCATAATCAACCAAACAACATTAATGACTTTCAAAGTCATAGACTCATACCTATACACCCCAACCAAATGGGCAGTGTCGGTCCACCTATGCATTGATGAGTGAGAAGGAGGTAAACACAACCATATCATTCTTTGCGGCTATTCAACTTTAAGAACTAGTAACACTGAGAAAACAACTAGCTTTTTGGCAAACATGGAGAACTGTGTATGGCATTTTATGGAACTTCAATGCAAGATAAAGAATGATTTTTATTCCTTGTTTCTAATTTCTTTACTTGCTATAAGTTCAAAAGGGGTGGGAAACGAGTAACTTTTGATCCAATGAAAATATGATAATTTAGTTACCTCTTTGGAGTTGACGTTGAAGCGTGCCTATTTTGGTTTAAATGAGTAGTGGTATCTATAATTCTGTCGACATAAAAATTTGCAATATACACAAGTTTTTCACTTTCTGGGCGACCATTAAGCTTACTATGAATGTTATCCATCTGAGTTCAATTGCGTGACTGTAGAATAGTTATTGAATGGCAATTTTCCTTTTTCTGAATGCAGACAAATTACGGGGACATTGAATTTGGTTTCTACCCTAGCGTGGCTCCACAGACAGTTGAGCACATTTACAAACTTGTTCGTTTGGGATGCTATAATACAAACCACTTCTTTCGAGTAAGTTCTCAAACTGAGAAACAACTGCTAGGCTGATCGATGTACTATCTCTTCTTCATGTGTTAAAAGTGTGAGAATGAACACAGGTAGATAAGGGGTTTGTTGCACAAGTGGCTGATGTTGCTGGTGGGAGAACAGCTCCTATGAATGAAGAACAAAAGGAAGAAGCTGTAAAAACCATTAAAGGCGAATTCAGTGATGTTAAGCATGTAAGGGGAATACTTTCTATGGGGAGGTAATGTCATTCAAAAACTTCGTTGGTTCTTTGTGTTAATGTTAATTTCCCCTTTCTTCTCATGTCCATCTCCTTTTGGTGCCCCTTTTACATCACCGGCCCTCTGAGTAGGGCTAAACACTCAAGTCTAGATATTATTACCATCCTGCAAGATTCATTTAAGATAACCACATATAAAATGACCGTCTGTAACTGCTACTTAGACACTTATTTCATGCTAACAGCTTTGCATTTAGGATGCATGTGTAGTGCGACCAAGTATTGAGCATGCATACTATAAAAAAGTGAAGTTTTCTCTTGTCATTTTCGCCCATCTGTTATAGCACTTTTTTCTTCGCTGCCATGTTTGTACGATCTTGTTAACAATATGTGGACATTCATATATTTGCGTGATTTTATTTTACTAAAAGAGGTTAACAGGAGTAAATTGTACTATGAACCAAATATATAGGGTCGGCCTGAAACAACTGTTGAGATAGATAAAAAGGAAATTTGATGGTTTGCATATTAAATCAAGTGTATGGAAATTTTCATGGTTGTCTGTGCAGAGACGTCTTTTTGTCGTCCTAGATTTTGGCCCCGGTTGCTGTGTTTTTAGTTAAACCCTAGGCAATATTCTGTTACGGGCTTTAAAGTAGAGGACTTAAATAGTTTTATCCACGCCTTTAGTCATTGTACGCAAATTGTCAGTTTAGTTAAGAGTCTTTATAGATAAGGAAATAGATACATTAAGATGATTTGTACTTGTATGCCATGTATTCAAGTCAGATACAGTTCAGTCTTTGTTTGACCACTTATTTAAGGCAACTGGGCAATTTGATACATGTGGTGCACGATACTGTAGTCTGAATATATGTAATATCTATAGATTATGTTCAGGTATGTCGGTAAAATATTTGTTGACTACTAAGGGGGTGTTTGGGTAAAAATCACGTTTGCACAAATGACGTTTGCAAAAAGTAAGTCCCTACCTCCAATTTCAAAACCACGTTTTGAAGGCAAATTCATTGATAATCACGTTTGCAACCAAACACCAAAACTTGATTATTCACGTTTTGAAAACGTGATAATCAAATAATCACGGTTTGAAAGGGTTGCCAAACACCCCCTAAGGCTATGTACCACACTGATAAATGGATTTTATAGTCTAGGGTTCTTTTGATGGTTACATGGAACTACAAAAGCCTTGAAATAGATAACTTATGAAATTGTAAAACTAAAAACATCAGTTCTAGCTTTGTATTACGTGGAAGTACTAAATTGTACGTCATTTTAAGGTTGAAGTTGAATAGATGCTTTGGAAATTTTAGGGCCACGGAAATGTATCAAAAATATCATTTGTTAGTTGGCAAGTGTCTCATAAATATGTTTTCTTAACTGAGATAGCAGAAGCTCCTTTAATGCAAGAATGTTGAATTTGGCAATCATAGATGAATGATTAGCACTTGTAGGTAGTATTTCAATTTAATGCACAATCATTGCTCGCTTCCCTTAAATGGACTATTTACATTTTTAGCATTGATATAGTTACTTCTGGGTTTTAAAAAGCGCGATGCGCGTCGATGCGATAAGGGTCAAAAAGCCGAGGCGCGAGGCGCCGAGGCGAATGCGCGCGCATCACGTACCCGAGGCGACAATTTATAAAAAAATATTTAAATTATATATAGTGCACAAAGCACATTAATAACACATTTATAGCACATTTAATGTCAAAAGATACCATGCATGTTAATAGTTCACGATTCTATATCACTAAAATACATAAATAGTCGAAAACTAAGATCAAAAGTCTTATCGTTTATAAGGAATTGGTCAAATTGGACCCATATTTTAAAAGTAAAGCCCATGAGAAGAAGCCCAATACACATTATTAAGTCCAATTAATAATTAAAAAAAAAAAAAGGCCAAAAGTACATGATGCGCAAAAAAGCGCTGATGCGAGCATCAGCTGATGAGAGCATCAGCTGATGCGTGCCTGATGCGCGCGCATCACCTTGCATCCCGTAAACGCAACGCATCAGGGTGTCTGATGCAACAAAGCCGCGCATCGCAACGCATCACGCGTCAGGCCTGATGCGCGCTTTTTTAAACACATAGTTACTTAAGTTTTCTTTTAGGTATTCAGATCCGAACAGTGCTCAATCTTCATTTTCAATGCTTCTCGGAGATGCTCCACACCTTGATCATGAGGTTCGATCATTTGCCTTTCTATTAAGTGTTACAACTGATGATTTTGGACAATATCAAAAAGTTTTAATTTGTTAATTATATTGCTCAGTATGCAATCTTTGGTAAAGTTACAAAAGGCGACGAGACACTGAAGAAGCTTGAAGAATTACCCACTCGCCGTGAAGGGATATTTGTAATGGTATACTTTTTGCTCTTTATCTAGGATGTCAATGTTTTCAACCACAGTGCATAATACGTGTACACAAGGTTTTAACCTTTCTAAGAAAAATTGGAGTGTGCGTGTGTGTTTTACAACATTGTTTGCAGTTTCAAAGGCTTTGTTTCATCAGCTAGTGATTAATTATTCTGTTTTTTCTTTTTTAACTTTCTTCTGAATCAGCCAACTGAGCGCATCACAATTCTGTCAACATACTACTATGGTGAGTATTTATGCATGTTTTCTAATCCTTCCATTTCAAAAAGTAACAAATATTAGGTTATGTCAGTTATATTTCATATGCATATTTTTTGGGTAATCTTCACATTTATTTTTAGAATTAGCATCACATCGTTTAAATGTCTTTTTTTTGTTTTTTTATTTGCCGCAATAGCTTTAAATGTTATGTCAAAAACCTCCTTAATAAAGCTTTATAGTTTATAACTTTATATGTAAAACTAGAGACTCCCTTTTTAAATAAGCCACAAATATATTGTTGGTGTTTGTACTGTTCACTAAGATAAGTTTTGGTCACAGTAGTATAGAAATTACTTACCCTGTTCCATGAAATCCCGAAACCTTTCTTTATGCGACATTGTTGTACCCTTTCAGTTGTCCAACAGTTTTTAATCTAAAATTTAGGGGTGAGCAGAAAAAGTTAATAAATCTGAAACCAAACAGAAAAAACTAACCGCAACTAAAAACTGACGGTTTGATTTTTTACATCTCGAAAACTGGAAGTCTCTGTTCGTTTTTTCGACCCAATACAAATTACAAGATTACAAATCTAAATTTACCCACTAATATCCAATCATTTTAGACATATAACATGGCCTGTGAAGATGTTTGATATTAGTGTGTAAATTTAGATTTGTAATCTTGTAATTTGTATTGGATTTTTAAGCTGTTGGGCGTTGTTTTGTTGTGTTTAATGTTTATAGTTTTGTTCTGTTTACATTATGGAGTTTAGGATTAGCAAAAACTAAAGATATATAAACACATTTTGTGGGCCAAAAATGATAGTTGGACCGAGTTGGCCCAAGCCCAGATAGAAACAGTTAACCAAAACCGAATAAGTAATCCGAAACTTATAAACACCAATTAACCGAACCGACAAAAACTGATCGGTTTAGATTATTGATTTTTAAAAATCAAAATTTTCGGTTCGGGTTTGGTAGTGCCCACACTTACTAAAATCACAAATCTGCTTAATATCATCAAAATTTGCTGACACTGATGGATGTTATTAATTGTGGTACACATGTCCCTCAACTCTTCATTAATAGGTATTTAATATATTTGACAAATAGTTAAAGGTGTTTAGTTATCTCTTGATTTATCCACCGGTCCTACTTTCTAGAAATTAAAATGACAGCTTTATTAAGACAATTATATGTTAATGCTTGTATTTGGTCTAGGACTAGTCGGCAAAAGATGATTCGAACATAACATAGAGTGAGAGAAAGAAAAAAATTAGAAAGTGCAGAGTGGCCCATAAACAGTTTAGTCTCACATAAGGGTCCAACAAATTTATTATCCGTGCTTTAGGTTGCAGTAATTATTTTGTCGGCTGTATCTAAACATTTAGATCTAAAATTGACAGACACAGAGATGGAGAATTGTGAACGAGATAAGTCTGTGCTTAAGAGGAGACTTACTGCTTCTGCTGTCGAGATTGAAAGACAGGTAACATCTTGCAGTTTTTAGCCTAAAAATATCAAATAAAGGGCTGACGAACAGGGGCGGAGCTAGAAAATTTGGTTCGAGGGGTCACATTTTAATAATTTTTAGAAACTACACTATAAATTGGTTCTTGAGGGGGGGCAAATTACAAAAAAGTCTAGATATTTTAGAAAATTTACACTACAATTTTTTTCGCTAGGGGGGCACGTGACCCTTGTGACCCCCCACCCCCTCTTTTGTCTCCACCCATGCTGACGAATGTGGAAAAACTTTATCAACTAAAAAAGGAAATAATCAACACTTTTTAATTCATTATGTAGATGTGGTAACACACCTCTTTTAATTTGTATAAATTTTGAATGTGTACTTGCATGCGAAAGATAATGGTCATGTTCTGATACTAGGAATGTAGTCAACTGAGTCTACAAGCCTCCTTACGTCCCATGAAAACTACTGTGCAACTCATGAGCACCTACATGGTCCGCTTTTATGCATACTCTATAATTCCTTTTGTAGAAGTTTGTAGTATTAAAGAGTATAAATAAATAATTAAAAAAAACGTGTTATTTAATGCATTTCCTGAATTTTTATTATTATTTTAGTGAGATGCTTTAGATGGAAATCCTGACATTGATCGATTGATTATTTGTTAAATATCCCAATATCATCGGGCAAAGACAACATAGATGAATTTTGTTGCGATGATAATGAGCAAATTGGTACTTTTACTCAATTATTTTTTTTATAAATGAGAAGTTTAAATTCTTAATGGGACAACCCAAAAACGTTTGTTTACTTGCAATTTTTTTGGCGGCATCTTGACTAATAATAATTATCTGTCCGTTCTCGTACAAACATTTGCTGATATTGAATTGGGTCGGTCCACTACATTCTCCTATTTTCTCATCGTGAAAATAGTATTATGGCATTTGACCAACATCAAACATTTTTTCTTAAATTAAGTATCTAGTCTAATGCTATGGTTTTAATGTGACAAGAGGAAATACCATGCATATGTTCTTGCCATCTAATAAATTAGCTCGTCATCTAAGCTGTGAAAAATTGACATGGTACTTTTTATTGTTGCAGAGGATGAAATGTTTCCCATGAACAAAAAGGCAAAGGTATCTAAAGAAGCTACAACATTTTTTCCTGATCAGTGTTATTTTGATACCATTGTCTTAGATCACTTTAGAAGGTCCTGTACAATGTAAGCAAGACTTAATGGTCTTTATTTTGCAGAAGATGAAAGAATGTAGCTGGCTAGTGAGGAAATGTCGACTTACTTGGAGCATCCACCGATTGTAGATGGTGAAGGTGGGCCTAATTTCAATAACTTGTCGCAACAAACCAACCACTCTTCTCATAGACATACCCATGTGCATATCACATGCTCAAGGTAAATAGGGTACACTAGAACTTCACTGATGGCTATATGAATGCAGACACATGTGGATTGCGTTTGTTTGTTATGCTAATAGACAAGAGTGAGGTGATGGTTCTTGCATGTCGATGTCAAGTGTGGCATCTCCATTTCTTCATTTGACATGTATGTTTCGGGTTTAGGATTTTATCATAAACAAATGTCCAATGGGGTATGAACACATTAGCTCCCACCAAGCATTAAGAATTATGTTATGTAAGAAAACTATTGACACCTCTTTATCAAGTGGTCAAAGCTTTACATATAAGCATCAGGAGTTGTCCTGTGTAGGAAGATGTGACTTAACCCTCTCTAAGTGGTCAAATCTTACCATATTGCATTTGTCACTCACCTTATAAGTGTCAAGTGTCATTTTCATTTCTTTGTATGATTTACAGTTTAGGTTTTAATACTTCTACCTTGAACATATAAACCGATGAATGCCCATTATTGCTTCTGAACTCATTGTGAACATTAGAAATTTTGTTTTTAGGGGAAATATGAGTAAGTATTAAAAATTGTTAGGAGAAAAAGAAATGCAAATGTTTGCAAATATACTGGTGATACATATGGCTTTGAGGGCCTGAAAATGGAGAATGTCTTTAGTGACAGCATAGGGCTAAGTTGGAGCACATCACATGGCTGAAAATTAGGTTTGACTTTTGTCTTATTTGACTCCTGCTACTTCTAAGCCTTCATGTTGTGCATGAGGATAAGGCATGGTCCTTTTTTGGACATTCAGGGAATAGTAGTTATGGATGCTACATGGGTGGTTGGGAGTACAATGAGAAAGCACAAAAAAGACCCTGTGCAATGTTTTCTTTTTGTTTAACATGGGTGGTTTTTAAATCTGCGTTTATGAACAAATAATGCAAAATATTTTTGTTTATTAAAATATGAAAATTTTAGGGAATAGAAGAACTCCTATTTGCTCAATTTTTTATTTTTTTTTACTGTTCATGATGACATTGTTCCCAAATTTTTATTTTTATTTGTGAAAAACAAGATAATATATTGATTGATATCTGAATCAAATATAGCACTTTAGCGAGGCAAAAAGTCTTGCCATGTTTGATGAAGGAAGGAAAAAAAATACACTAGTGAATCTATTGAAATCTAACCCATAAAAATGAAACAGAATAAGCTCAAGTCTTTTTCTTGAACTTTTGATTTTTTTTCATGAAATGAAATTAGAGAACTTGATGCTGCTTGCTCTTTAACTTGAATTGTGAACATGTTATAACCATAAGGGCGAACACATTACACATCATAGGATAGGAAACCGACTGAAACGGGAAAAATAATCGTCGGCATAGGCCGACGAGATGGAGAAATCCATGACGAAGTCTTCTTGTCTTTGTGGGTGGTGAATTAACTACAAAGCTAAAATATGAGAGGTCATTCAGAAAGGTTGTTCATCACCTGCTTGAATAACCAAGTGCTGTCGGAAATGAGTCTTTAAGTGCTTGACATTAGCAATGATTAAAAAAAAAAAAAAAAAAAAAAAAAAAAAAAAACACTTAAGATAATGCTTCGGCTTTCTTATGTAACCAGAACAAGGACCTCATACGTTTATTGATTGAACAGTGCATTTAAAGAAGGATAGTAACTATGATATCGTACCATATTAGTGTGGTTTGGTACTTAACAACGGGTAAAATAGATATTTTTCTATTAAAAATCATATAAACCGAGTAATTTTCTTGTGGTGAAAGGGTGAATATATATATATATATATATATATATAGGGAAGGGATCCGGTAAGAAGAAAAACTAAAATAAGAAGAATAAGAAGGATTTTCAACCACACATTTTAAATAAGAGTGAGAAATTCATGGGGAGATGCATCTCTTTTTGTAGATGCATCTGAAATGTGTGGTTGTGTTTTCTTCTTATCCTTCTCATTTTAATTTTTCTTCTTATTTGATCCTAACTCTATATATATATATATATATATATATATATAGGGGAGGGTTAATGTGAGATCAAACTAAAGTTGTAAAAATAAGATCAAATCTAAAAAACCACTAAAACATTTATAAATAACAATTTTAGCAATCATACACAAAAAAAAAATAATATTTTAATACAAATTATTATTTTAGCAACTATTAACCGAATGATACATGAGTTTGGATTAGTGATACACCTGATACACATTACACTAATAAATATTCCAAAACCTGATACACATACAAAAACCTGATACACATTAAACTTCTAATCAAAGTGTATCACCTAGGTTTCGTAAATTTTAAAAAGAAATCTATCGAAACTTTAACAATTTTAGTTGTAGTAAATAAAAAAATTATTTTTATTGTAAGGAGAGTATCTCTTGTCAAATTTTAGTTCAATCTCATTTTAACAACTTTAAGTTTGATCTTATTTGATCTAGAATATATATATATATATATATATATATATATATATATATATATATATATATTAACTCCAAATCAATATTTACATAATACACTAGCAAACATGATGAGCTTGGAAAAGTCCAAACACCACCAGTTGCATCAAACATAATGCAAAGGAAAAATACATACTTATACTATTCCAATAACGACTGCCCCTTTGTCTCGGACATGGACCGGTGAAATTGAATTCTTCGAATAATGAAACATACACATCAATTTATAAAAGAAAGCTACATTCACCTATTCAGCAACTCTAAAGATATCTCAAGCACATACTACATTGGGTTGTGTTATTGGTACCAAGGTTTTTTAAATCGGGATCCTGCTTAGGATCATTTTTGTCTTTGCAAGATCGTGATCGTAAGATCGGATCGGGATCTTAAGATCCCACTATAATGTTATTTCTTAATAGTTTTTGTAATATCATACAAATCTACAAATTATTATACATTATAAACACAAAATACTATAAATGTTTAATAGAAATGTTGTCCTAAATTATGATTATGATTATGAAATGTCTAAAAAGATTAACATGTTGGTTTTTGAATTCTACAAAAAAAACAACTCATAAATTTGTAGTTTTTTAGTTTGTAATCCTAGAAAAGTAAGATCGGATCGGATCGGATTAGATCTTAAGATCATATGGTCAAGATCGGGATCCTATAAGATCCCAAGCTAAGCTTGCAAAGATCCTATGTAGGATCCGGATCGTTTTTGCTTTGCAGTATCGTTAAATCGTAAGATCCTAATATCAAAATCGGGATCCTAACAGCTATGATTGGTACCCCTGGCTCACTCTTTAATGTACTTTTTACATCCTCCACCCCTTCTGGCCCATTCTATTTACAGTACAACACGGTTTTTTTTATCAGTTTATGCCCCGTATTTTCTGTCAGTTTTATATTTCTGACTTATTAAACTTTATATTTTATATTCCGTACTTTCAGTTTTATAGTTTTTTAATAGAGTTAATTTTATAAATGGTCCATGTAGTCTATCGGGTTTAACGGATTTAGTCCCTTTACCTTTTTTTAACGAATCCAGTCCATGTGGTTGCGACCCGTATCGGGTTTGGTCATTTGACCAATTTTTCTGTTAGTTTGACCGTTAACTCAGCAATTTGACAGTCACATAGAGGGTAGTTAGGTCATTTCACTTAGGTTTTATCTTTAAACTTAAATATATAAAATCCACCTACATATAACACGCATCTTACCACCACACATTCCACTCTCAATCTTGTTCATCCTCTTCTTTTGTTCTCTCTAATATATTCCTAGCAACCACCACACACACCACCATCTCAACACTCATACATCACTAACTCAATACCTACACCACCATTACTAGCCAGCCATACCACCCGCCAAACCCGTCACACTACAACCCCCCAAAAACGTCACCCTACAGCCCTAACCAACCAGATTCACAACCCCCCCCCCCCCCCCCCCCCCCGCCCAAAAAAAACCCGTCAACTAACACCCACCATCACCCATGCCACCACCACCACCAAACCCGCCACCTACTACACCAGCCTAGCCGCCAGAAGCCACCAGATCTGCATCACCAACACCACAATATGATGTTTTGGTTGGTGAAAAAGAAAAAAATTGGTTGTTTGAATGGCATTGTAGATATGTTATGTTTCGATTGGAGATGCTAAATCTCTGATTTTTTTCTTTTCTTTTTGGTGTTGAATTAGAAGGGGTTTGGATTTGGATGAGCGTAATGTCAAAAAATGTAAGAGAAAGATTTGTGATGGCCAATATACCGATGTTGTTAGAGTCCTTTCTTCTTCTGGTGTTGCTCATTACAATGACGCTACTCTTGAAGACTTAAAGGCTAAGCACCCTTTCAAATCTCTTCCCTCCTTGCCGCATTTACCTATTGATCATCATCACCTTGTTGCATCTTATGCTATTGTTCTTGATATGATTAAGAGTTTCCCTCGTGGCACGTCTTGTGGTCGGGATGGTTTGCGAGCCCAACACCTTCTGGATTGTTTAAGTGGCGCTGTTGTGGCTATTTCTGATGAGTTAGTTGCTTCTATCGCCCTTGTGGTGGATCTTTTTTTGGGTGGTAGATTCCCCAGGTCGTTGGGTGAGTATATTGCTAGTGCTCCTCTCACGCCACTGGTCAAGCCTGGGGGTGGCATCCGTCCTATTGTTGTGGGGACCGTTTGGAGGCGTTTAGTTTCCAAGGTTAGTGCTACTATGATTGGCCATTCTTTGGATGGTTATTTAAATGATATGCAGTTTGGTGTTGGGGTATCTGAGGGAGGGGAGGCTATTCTTCATGCCGTGAATCGGTTGATTGAAGACCGTGGAGATGACATGGGTCTTTCGATGTTATTGGTGGATTTCAAAAACGCCTTCAATTTGGTGGATCGTGAGGTTATGCTTCAGGAAGTTCGCCTTCATTGTCCTGCTATCTCACGTTGGGTGGAATTTTGTTACTCCAGCCCAGCCAGACTATATTATGGGGAACACACTTTATGGTCCCATCAAGGTGTGCAACAAGGTGATCCACTTGGACCTTTGCTTTTTGCTTTAGTTTTACATCCTTTGGTATGCAAGATTCGAGACTCCTTTAGCCTTTCTCTTCAAGCTTGGTATTTGGATGATGGTACTATTATTGGAGATACTTTGGTCGTCGGTAAGGTTTTAGAGCTTATCATGGTTGAGGGACCTCGTTGTGGTTTGCACCTCAATGTTGATAAAATTGAGGTTTTTTGGCCAAAGGAAGACCCTAGAAGCAGGATTGTTGGTGTTTTCCCGCCTAATATTGCTCGACCTTTGCATGGAGTTAAATTATTGGGTGGACCTGCTAGTGTGGACTTTGATTTTAGTAGTGAGCTTGTTATGAAACGGGTTGCCAAAACCATTGAGCTTATGAGTGCTGTTTCTAAGATCAATGACCCTCAGTGTGAGTTGCTGCTCCTTCGTGCTTGTACCGGTATTTCCAAATTATATTTTGCTATGCGTACATGCTCTCCCCGGGTTTTTGAGCGTGCTCATATTTCTTTTGATGCGGCACTTCGTTCTTCTTTGGAGCGTATTGTCACTGCTTCTGGACCTGGTTTTGGTGATTGGCAATGGAGGCTTGCCACCTTACCCTTTATGTTTGGAGGGCTTGGTGTTTATTCTGCAGGTGATGTCTTGAACTATGCTTTCCTTGCGTCTAGACTTCAATCTGCTAGCTTGCAAACTAAGTTGCTCCGACATTCTGGTATTTTAACTTCTGGGCCTTCCTTTGATGCTACATTGTGTGCTTTTAATGTGAAAATGGAGATTGACATTTTGAGTAACCCAAGTGAGATCGCTGCCCCCAAACTCATGAAAAAACTGGTAGATATATATTTCACACGTGTTACCCGAACGGCTGAATCTTCTTTTTCCCTTTCTACTCGACAGATGGCGTTATGGAAATCGCAAATGGAGGATTACACATCAGATTGGCTTAGGGTGGTTCCGATATCTGGAATGGGACAGACTATGAATGCTAAGGACCTACCGTTGTGTGTTGTGTTATCAGTTAGGTATTCCACTTTTCTCTGTTCAAATCCCGTGCTCAGCTTGTTCCAGGGTTTTTGCGGGTGATATTTATGGGGATCATGCTGTATCATGCGCGGGTATTATTGGTATTAAACATCGACATAACGTGGTGCGCGATACCCTTGTTGATATATGTTCTCGGTCGGGGATCTCGGCTCGTAAAGAAGTTGACATTGGGCTTAGTGGAGAAAGTGACAGACCCTTGCGGCCAGCTGATGTTTTGCTATACTCGTAGGATGGAGGACTTGATGTTTGTGTTGATCTGACAGGGTCATCGCCCTTGACACAAACTGGTATGATTGATTTTGTGCCGGGTAGTGCGGTGATTGAGGCTGCACAACGTAAACGCGCCAAATATGAAGCTAAGTGTGCGAATATTGGATATGGTTTTATCCCCTTCTCATTCTCTTCTTTTGTGGAACTTGAGAAGGAAGCGGTGACATTGCTGAAGCGAATCCGAAAGTTCTCCGTGACTCAAGACATTGGAGCACGTGCTGCTATTCATATCTTTAGTAGGATTAGCTTTGCTATAGCTAGAGGAGTGGGGGCTCAGCTTGTATCGTGGCTCCCCACTAATTTCTTGTAAATCCTTTGAGTTTCTAATAAAGTGATGTTCATAATAAAAAAAATAAAAATAAATAAATAATAATAATAATAATAATAATAATAATAATAATAATAATAATAATAATAATAATAATAATAAAATAATAATAATAATAATAATAATAATATTTAAAAAAAAATAAAAAATAAATAATAATAATAATAATAATAATATGAGGGTAGTTTGGTCATTTCATCCCTTCAAATAGTCAAACTAACAGAAAAATTGATCAAAGGACCAAACCCGATATAGGTTGCAACAACGGAGACTAGATCCGTTAAAAAAAAGTAAATAAACTAAATTCGTTAAACCCAACCGGATGAAATTAACTTTAAAGTTCTAAATAAAACCCTACTACATTTTCTCCTTATTCCAAGCACTCCCATGATGTGCAGCAACACCCTCACACATAAAGTAATAAGGGTGCAGAAACAAAAAGACATCATCAAATGCTCAGGATCACTTAAAGTTAGCTGACCAAGTATGGCTAAATTTCCTATTGTGGACCTAATCCTCTCATGACTGCAAGTGCAACTAACATCCTCAAAGACACAAAAGAACTAGTATCCAGAACTGACATCACCATAACTTTGACCTCTAGCAGAAAGAACCATCATTTCTAAGGATATCTTAACACCATATTTCCTTCACTAAGCTAAACTACCTTAACAGGAACTACTATCCTTTAAACCTTCTATTTCTATTTCATCAAGGTAGGAAACTTTCCTTATGATGAATACTCACTACACCAAAATCTGAGTTTGGGGACGCCCATATTATTTGGGTCGACAAAGTAGTGCCAAATTGCAAGTAGGATCCACACGTTTTTAACAAAAATAGCAGTCAACCAAACAGTTTTGGCACGACGCAAAAAGGCACGACATACGACAATGTCGTGCCTTTTTGTAATTATTTGTTTTTTTTTTAATTTAAAATCTTTTTAATAAACCAGTAACGTACATAAATACATCCCGCCCTTTTTTTTATCCCGCCAAACACTTTGGGACGACATTGTCGTCCCAAACTGTAAATCTCTCTCTCTCTCTCTCTCTCTCTATATATATATATATATATATACTAGTCGAATACCCGCGCCTAGCGGCAGCGGTGTCGAGTTTTCGATATTATTTTTGTGGCGAGGTAATTCTCTTTCGAAAAACTTTATTGTAGCGTTAAATAATCATACTGAAAAACTTTCTTTTCTGATGATACGGTTGTGTAGCTGTGACAATGTATTATTTTCAATCAACTTGTGTGTGACAACTTTTTGGATAGAACTATTTATAGCCGAGTACCCAATGATATATAAGTTTCAATACTCATTTTTATGCATACATCTAGTAGTGTACTATACCATAAAGACTATGCTAAACTCTTTTAGTAGTGGCGTCACTAAGTGGTTTTCATTTCATTGCAATTCAAGTATGTTCGATGGCAATGGTTCGAGCGTTTATGTCCAGCTCTTAACTCTTTTATATTTGTAGCGGCAATGGTGTTTACTTTTCTACAAATTGCATGTAGGACACTTGCACATAGCGAAAACGAAGAAATCAGCTTTCCCGAGTTGCGGTGTTTTCTAGTTCCGTTTTTCAATTGGAGATGAGCAAACTTTTCTTGGGCATCTGGCTTTGTTTGAAAATGATTGTAGATATCCTTTGTATTATTTTCCTTAAACCTTATGCGTGGGGGGTATGTGTCTTCCGTATTAATCATTCACCACAAATTCAAACAAAATATAAATCCTAGGTGATAGTATTCTAAAAAAACACTTACGTGCATATGTGCTTATAATTGTCGATTGTATTTAACAGTCGTTTGTGCGGTATGAGTAGTAAGAGATAATAACCAAAAACCATTTCCCACGTACTTTCACTTCCATATTAAGTGTTCATTTTTAAAACGCACAAATTTTAAATAATCTCATTAACTCTATTCTACACAAATTAAATATCATTTTCATCTTCTAAATCTTTTTTCATCGCTAAAATATCTCATTGTTTAAAATACAATATGAACACTTTATCGGGTCAGGTTAAATCGGGTTTAAAAAAATATTATCGGCTTATGTGACCCGTACCCGATAACCCGACAAAGTTATCGAGTCAGGTTAGTGTTGAATCATTTTAGTTATCGGGTCAACCCGAAATATATTTACTAAAACTTTTTTCCATAAATATTTATAAGCCCATTTTTCCTTTTGCACAAGACATTTCGTTTGATGGCTGCATGCTTCTTACAGTATTTTTTGTATTACTGCTGTATTTTTCTTTGTATAAAGGTTATTGTTGTGTTCGCTTAATAAAATCAATTTTTAAGCTTGATTTTCACACGAAAATAATTTTTCATTGTTTCGTATTTGTACAAATTGTAGTATTAAAAAGACATAAGCTTAGTTAAGTTGTGAAATATGTTTGGATAAAAAAACTAAGAACCCAATTAACCCGAATCACCCACCCAATAACCCGATTACTTATCGGGTCGGTCATTTTTCCATTATAAAAAATCCGATTCAACCTGACCCGATAACACCCCTAAACACTTATCTTGAGACATCCCAAAATAGTATTATGGACATTTAATATAATATAAGACGGAGTTAATAACACCTAACAACTAACCTATGGCAAATCCTTTAAAGGTTAGCATACAGCCATACACCACAGACTCTACAAAACTAAAAAACAATTTATGTAATAAAAGAAATATAGTGTTTCATTTAAAGTGTATATCCACGTGATTAACTTTACCCAAAAATTCAAATTTTGAAGTTCCTACAATAGTCAAATGGTCCACTACTTTTCCGGTACATGTATCAATGTCACTTTTTTGTCAGAAGCTCTGTAAACATATCTGCACAATGTTTATGAAAGTTCTATTCATTGTTCATTCAAAATTTCAAAATCAATGTTTATGAAAGTTCTATTTCATTCATTCAAATTTTCAGCAGATCTGAAGCTGATGAAAAACCTAACGTTAATGGGCATAACTCACGATTTTAAAGCACACACACATTCGAGATCTGAAAACCACAATTCGAATCACAAGAGTTTTGTACCGAGTAAATTTATAGAAAAATCTCGTATGAACTCATTGTTTTCAAGTGCCAACGATAAAAAGAAATTATAGTTGTTTCTCATTAATGGTTGCAAGCTTAGAGAAATTTAAAAAAGGTTAAGAGGTTGCTAAGCAAAGAGTATTTCAAACAGACACAAAAGCCACAAAGAACCAAACTATAAATCATTGCCTTTAAAAAATAAAAGTCCTCATTTATAACATACAAAATTCTATTTTTAACATATAAATTAATAAAAGAAATTTGGAAGAAAAAAAAATTATCAGTGATGCCAAACACCAGGTTCATCACATATTTACCAAAGAAACATCATCAGTAACCAAAGTAAACCAAAATAAAAAGCCGGAAAGTCTATCAAATAAAATAGGCCAAAACCCGTCACAACATAACCAGCGTTGTTCATCCACCAAAACCACAGTCAAACATTATCGCAGTCGCATATAGAATAAAAAGCGTAAGACTCGTAACAAAACTTGTATATAGAGACGACAACAAAAACAAATAAATGCACATCTTACATCACCCAAGAAGGCCATAAACAAACCTTCAAATCATGAAATATAAAAGTAAAAATATTTTAAATGTTTAAATCTTACATTAACAATTCAGCCACACAAACACAATAAATTCTATAACATAATCTGCATTAAAAAAAATTAAAAATAACCAACACATTTACCGGAAACAGTTCCGGTTGTGGCGGCGCATGGTCTGGCAGCGAAATAGGTGCACTCCGGTGACAACGGCGGCAGTAGCGGTGGATTCAGAGGACAACGGCAGATCTGGCCATGTTCTTTAGATCTAACAAAACAAAAGCATAAACGTGTTTTTAGATCTAACAGCACCAAACTCAAAATACGATAACCATACACCACAAGCCAACATGATTTGATTCAACATCACCAGTTGTTTAAATAGATCTAAACAAAATCGATTGCTTAAAGATTATAAACCTATTTTTTTAACAAAAACGAAACCAATCTTAAAAGAATCTACTAATCATACCTGAAACCTCCTTAGTTCCTAAACCAAAATAGACACACACACCAAAGCCTCCTAGTAGCTCAAACCATCAACCTGAAACATCATTCAAACCATCGATGATGGCCAAGATGGTGGCAATGGCGGCACTGGTGGCTGTGGTGGCAGCAACCATTTTTGGTTTAGAGAGAGAAGTGAGGCTGGTGTGAGTTTTTGTAGAGAGAAAAGAGGACCGGTTAATTTGTGTAAATGTATGTATCTGTGTGTTTTTTTTGGTTTTTATATGGTAGCTAGTTTTGAGTATTAGGGTTTTTAGTTTGTTGGGTAAATCTTAGCCATTGATTTCAAATGAAGGGTGAGGATGTGGTATTGATTTGCTTGGGAATTTTTTTGGTTTGGATGTTGGTTTGGGTGTATGTAAATTTAGGCTTGTAACCAGGTATGGATGGCTGAATCTTAATTTGTTGGTTGGGTATTAGGCTAGGGATATGCATGCTTTATAAGAGAGTATAGATATATATATATATATATATATATATATAGGCTCCGGTTCCATTGAGAAGGTTTTTATTTTGAGAAGATTGAGAAATCTTCGTTCGAGCAAATTGATTCATGTTTTTAATTTGATTCACAAGTAAACATCATTTTATGGTGAATCGAATCTATAAATCACAAATTTGATTCACAAATCATTGTTAAAATCGAGTTATGATGATGATTCATTAAATTTGTACAGATGATTCAGTATTCTACATATGTCGCAAAATCAAGAGATTTTTAACATTGATTCAAATTTTTTTTACACATTTTGAATTTGAATCACATTAAAATGAGTTTTACGCTTGAAAAACATGAATCAAAGTTAAAAATCTATCGTTTTTGAAAATCTTCTCAATCTTCTCAAAATAAAAACCTTCTCAATCGATCGAGATTCTATATATATATATATATATATATATATATATATATATATATATATATATATATATATATATATATATATATATATATATATATATATTTTAAACTTTATAAACCAGTTTTTAATTAAATTATTTAATTTTAAAAAATTATTTTTATTTAATTTAAATACTTTTATTTAATATAGAATTAAAATTAAATAGTTTTTATTTATAATTAAATACTTTAATTTAAAATTAAATACATATATAGAATTAAAAAAAATATTTAATGTGGAAGAGTAAAAGATCATGATGTGGATATTTTATGTGAAAGAGTGATTAAACAACTCAAACGAAACAACTCGCGGACAAGGCAAACGAAAAAACTCGACAAAAAACGAAACAACTCGACAAGCAAACTTTTTTACCGCTAATAGTTTCCCGCCATTATTTTTCCCGCAAAGTTTTCCTTATATATCCCGACAAAACATAAATAACCCAATCGTCAACTCCCACAAAACACACGTAACAATATAATGGCTGATTACACGCCGGAAAAAGAGTGGTCACTGGTTTTATCGTCGATATATCTCTTTACTCGAGTTTTTGATACGTATGGGTCAGAAATTTATGATGAATATGGTTCTTATAAGAACATAGACCCGTTGATGAGAGACCGCATTCTGGAATGGTTAAGGAAAGAGCCATTCTACAGGGTGTATTTGGATTGTGAAGCTAATGGTGTTGGAGGAGAAAACACGCTGGAAGCTGAAGCAATGTTTGAGCAGTTCGTCAAGCAAAGGAAGGAAAAAAATGAAGCTGAAAAAAGCCCGTTCGATTACACATTTGATGATGCGGGAAATAGGGTAACAAATCTTGAAGCATTGTTTGAACAGTTCGTCAAGCAAAGGAAGGGAAAAGATGGTGCAGGTTCTAGCAGAGCGGGAAGTAGCAGGGAAAAAAATTGAATGGGCGATGGTTGTTATGGTCTATGTCGTGTGTATCATATCGTTTGAGTTGTTTCGTTTGCTTGCCGAGTTGTTTCGTTTGATCTGTTTCGTTTTGTTGTCAAGTTGTTTCTTTATTCATGTGTAATTTAGTATTGGAAAAGGGGTGTTTGGAAACCATAATCTTGTTAACTTAGAACATGGTCAAATTGAAAGGTACATAGTAATAAGTGATACGTATACCAATAGTACCTATACTTGGTCGTTTAACATGATAAGTATACCATAATCTGGTATTGGAATTAGTATTGGAAAAGGGGTGTTTGGACACCATAATCTGGTTAACTAAGAACATGGCCAACTTTACAAATCCAGCATGTGCTTTGATTTATAAAAATACTTGACAGATACATACTACAAGAACAACAACAACATCAACAACAACAACTACAAGAACAACAACAACAACTACTACTACATACGAAGATTTTCCATGTCACCTAACAGCTCACGAAGTAATGCATCCGACTGACATGCGTGGTCGTCAGAAATCCTTGCCATTTCAAGTCTTGCCTCCAGCAACCTTACTCTTGTCTCTAGCACATGTTTTTGTGATTCCAACAAGTTTATCCTAAGATCTTTTTCATGGCAGCTCGAGCACTCTGTTGGTGCAGATCCAGAACCTTGAGAAGAGATTGTTCTTAAGTACTCGTCAAATTGATCCTTCCACATAAAATATCCGCACCCATTATCTTCTTTTCTGGGTTGTTACATAATAAGAAAATTATAAGAGATTACAACCCAATTATTTGTATATTTACATAAATAAGAAATGTATGATTGTTCACCTTTGACAGAGGACATGCATAATATTGCCGTCCAGATGAATATTCTCTATGTGATGTTCTTAATCTTATATTTCCTGCTCCACAAGAACGCATAAAAGGATTAAATGGCTCCATCTCAGGATTTGAAATTTGTGTGAAGATAAGAGGTTGTGAGGTTAAGTGGTTTTGAGGATAAGATCTGGTAGCTTTTGATGGGATAAGATCTCAAGTTTTTTTTATGTGATATATAGAGCAGATCTGGTAGATTTTGGTGGGAAGTTTTGGCGCCAGTATTTTTGGAGGGAAGTTTTGGCGCCATTATTTTGGTTGGATGTTTTGATGAGATAAAGAGTTAGTATAACGATATCATCTTGACTCGTTAGTATTACATATCATGTATAACGATGTCATTTAGAATCATTCGTCTAACATAATCTCATGTATAACGATATCATCTTGACTCGTTCGTTTAACATATTATGTATAACGGGAAGATCTCGACACGTTCGTTTAACATTTCATGTATCACGATACTATCTCGATTCATCCGTTTTAACATGTCATGTATAACGATGTCATCTTGACTCGTTCGTTTAACATATTATGTATAACGGGAAGATCTCGACACGTTCGTTTAACATTTCATGTATCACGATACTATCTCGATTCATCCGTTTTAACATGTCATGTATAACGATATCATCTTATAACTAATTTAAATTTTTTTATAACTAATTTAAATTATTTAAATTTCTTACAACTAATTTAAATTATTTAAACTTTTTATAAATAATTTAAATTATTTTTAATTTATTTAAACTTTTTATAACTAATTAATTAATTTTTAAATTATTTAAAAATTTTATAACAAATTTAATTTATTTATTATTAATTAAATAATTTAAGCACATTCTAATATACATAAAATAAAGGAAAAAAAAAACAAAAACAAAAAGAGACGACATTGTCGTACCCTTTTTTTTAACAAAAATTTTCACGAAAAGTCAAATAACCCGCCAAATAATTCGCAAAAAAAGAAAGCAAAAAGGTACGACATTGTCGTACCTTTTTGTGTCGTCCCAAAAATACTTCAATAATTGACACCAGATCTCATCTTCATCTCTTTCAACACTTAACAAAAAAAAACTCCAACTGCTCGTAAGAAAAGAAAAAAAAATCCGTAAAAATCGCAAAAAAACCCTATTTTTTTCAATTCGACACCACCACAACACTACTATCACTCGTAACCATCAATTACACACGCACCACTGTGCTTGTATAATTTTTGTTATTTTGTTTAGTTTAAAGGTATTTTGTTGTTTTAAATTTTGTTTGTTAATTTAATTTCTTTAATTATGGTTTCTTTAACTATGGTTTTATGTTGTGTTTGTGTTGGTTAGATGGTTCACCGCAGCAGCAACTCACCATCGTGAACCACCGCCGCTGCTCCACCACAAACGAACCGCAGCAACAGGAGCTCACCACCGTTTGTGTTGGTTAGTGACTTTTTTTTTATTTTGTTAATGTGTTTTGTTACGACAATGTCGTCGTAAAAAGTTTTTATTAATTAATTTTGTTAATACAAATATTGTCATTAAACGTTATTTATATTTTTTTATCTTTACCTAAGTTTTGTTAACGACAAAAGTAAATTTAATTTGTATAAAAGCTTAAAGCTTGTCAAGTTTAATAGATATTAAAACAAGATTTTTTCAAATAATATCTTCATCATTTAAGCATTTACATTGTGACTAATCATATCTCAATATGAGTCTAAGCATAATGTATGATAGTAGTTTTTAGAATGTTTTAGTTTCTTAAAAACTAAACATTACTTATGCATTTGCATATTTCTAAAAATAGAAAGACAACACATGACATCATGTGATGCATCATGGAAATCATTGAAAGATTTCATTAGATATTTTTTGTGGATTTGTACTCTTCATATCTTACACAATCTTACATAGATATGGTTGACTTTGGCAAGATCTTGATATCTTGGCTGTCAGACCTAGCGGCACCAAAAGCCATAACGGGCGGAACCCTTTTGAGGGGTCCGCGGTCCGTGGAGGCTCCTGATGGTTTTGGCTATAAATAGCAAAGCCAAACCAAGTAGTTTCTTATCCCTTTCTATCATACTCTCTTACATATCTTCTCTCTAACCTTTCTAACTCAATTTCATATCATATTAGTGATCTCTTTTGTAGCAAAGAAGATCAAGTCACATTCAAGCTTCAAACGAGAAGTTGGAAGTCTTGTTTGTTTAGTGTTGTATGATCTTGTGTTGATTCATACTTCATTGTTGTATTAAACCATCATAATCTTGTGAGTGTGAATGGTTAGTATTTTAGTCCTCAAAATACATTGTGTGTGGGAGTAGTTGTACCCTTGGAAAGAACTCGACATCTAGCTTAGTGTCGGAAATAGTGTAAGCGAAGTGTAAAGGTTTTCTCCGCCGGTGAAAGGAGCTTGTTGACTAGTGAAGTTAAACTCTCGAGTGTGAGACTCGAGGAGTGGAGTAGGGCAAGGAAAAAGAGTCCTTGTAGACCGAACCACTATAAACAACTTGTTGTGGTTTGATCATTTCTTTCCTTATTTACTCTTTACATATTGCTTGCATATTTCATTAACATATCTAAGATCAATATCAATTGATCTTTCAATAAGTTTCAAAACAAAGTTTTTAATTGGTAAACTATTCAACCCCCCTTCTAGTTTTCTACAATTGGTATCAGAGCCTCGTAGCTCAAGAATTTCTAAAATAACTTGTATTTTATAAACTTGAAACGATCCATGGATTCTGAAAACTTTAAAGAAGGGCAATCTATGCAAAGACCACCACTCTTTGAAACCAATGGATTTATCTATTGGAAAACCCGTTTTGAAACATATGTAAAATCAAAAGATATAGATCTTTGGTTTATTATTGTTAAAGGGGATTTTAGTTCTACAACAAAGGATATTTGTGTTGATGAACAAAAGAAATTAGTTGCTAAAAATAATGAAGCTAAAATGATGCTTTATAATGCTTTACCTAGAAAAGAATATGAAAGAATTTTTATGTGTGAAACCGCCAAAGATATTTGGGAATCTTTAATTGTTACACATCAAGGTAATTCACAAGTCAAGGATAACAAAATTGATCTTCTTGTTCAACAATATGAACAATTTGTTATCCCTGAAGATGAAACCATTGATTGTGGCTTTGCTCGCTTCAATACTATTATTACATCACTTAAAGCACTTGATGAATCTTTTCGTAGTAAGAACTTTGTCAGGAATTCTTAGAGCACTTCATCCCAAATGGAGAGCTAAAGTGACCGCTATTGAAGAATCAAAAGATCTCTCAAAAATGTCACTAGACGAGCTAATTGGCAACCTCAAAGTTCACGAAATGGTAATGGAGAAAGATTCGGAGATCATCAAAGGAAGAAGGGAGAAGATCAAATCCGTTGCTCTAAAAGCAAAGGTGGAATCAAGCAATGACGACGAATCTTGCTGCGGTAGTGAAGATGAGGAGTATGCCATGGCCGTTAGAGATTTTAAGAAGTTCTTTAGAAGAAGAGGAAAGTTTGTAAGACAACCTCGAGAAGAAAAGAAGCCATTCCGAAAAGATCGGGATGAAAAAAAGGGTAAAGGTGAAAGAAAGTGTTTTAGATGTGGTGATGCAAGTCATCTAATAGGAGAATGTCCCAAGCCACCTAAAAGCAAAACTCAACGAGCTTTTGTAAGTGGTGCTTGGAGTGATAGTGAAGACGATGAAGAATCAAGCAAGGAAGAGATCGCTCTAATGGCACATGAGTCAAACGAGGTACTTTCCGACTCTTCTTATTCTTCTATTGATGATGACACTTTGCAAAAATAATATAATCAATTGTGTGAGCTAAGTCTAAAAATCATAACTAAAAATAAATTTTTAAAAACCAAAAAGGAATTTTTGGAAAATGAAGTTTATGAGTTGAAAGAAAAAGCAAAACGACTTGAAAAAGGAAAAGCAAATGACGATGGTTGTAAATCATGTCAAGAGCTTAATCTTGAAATAGAAAAACTAAAGCTCACACAAGATGTTCTAATCGAACAAAATTCTAAATTTAAAAGGTTTAACAAAAACATCGCACTTGCCGATGAAATAGTTAAAATACATAAAACACCAGGAGATATGAATGGGCTAGGATTTAATGAGGTATTAATTCCAAAGAGTCAAAACAAAACGGCCGAAAAGGACGAACAAACTGTCAAAACTGCTGCAGTACAGCACGGACCAGACAGACCCAAAATAAGGGTTCCGTCCGTTGAACCAAATGGTGTCGTGGGTACTTCAGCAGGACAGAATGTTTGCGATACGGACCGTAGTGAATTTGTCAAAGTAACAAAGAAAACCAAGGATAGTGTTAAACTAAAACCAGCTGTTACATCAGGAGTAGGACTTGCAAAAAATGAATTTAAATCAAAAACTACTCAACAACGACATAAAACATCTTTTGCCAAACGCCCCTTTCCTAAAAGCAACCACAACGCACATCCCAGCTACCAACACAACGGTCGGAATCAAAACTTTCCTAGACCATATCAAACTCCAGATTACATGTCATGGAACTCTTACCAATCGTTTCCATACATGAATCAAATAAATGGTATGTTTAACCCAAACGGACCCATGAGATATTGGGGACCAAATGCTTGAGTTATTTGCTTCTTAGGTATGCTTGAAAGTTGGATTGGAACCTGATGAATGGATATAAGATAGTGGATGCTCACGACACATGACGGGTGATGAGTGTGTAAATACTCATCATTTTTGTTCTTTCTACACTGCAAAAACAGTCAAAAACACTTTGAAAAGTCTCAAAAAGACAGAAAAAATATTTAGACTGTATTTTATGCATAAATTGTCAAATCTAGTCCCTGGTTTTTCAAAACATGTAATTTTTCATAAAAGGCCCTCAGGAATTTTCAAGTTGTCAAAATTAGCCTTATAAAATTCAATTTTGCAAAATGGCAACTTGAGTCCTTGGAATTTTAAAAGATTGACAGAAATTAACCCGGGACATTTTTAATTTGAAAATTATTATTTTTGATCCTTGGGAAAATTAAACTTGTCATAATAGGTCCTTTTGATAAATTTTGGAAAAGTGCAGTTTCAGTCCCTTGGTTTTTGTGGAATGGCAAATATAGTCCTTGTGATTAAAATACCAAACCAATTAAAACCCCAACCCCTTGAACCCCCAAACTAGACTTGACCCCTGCCACTACCTTGTGAACCCCCTCCCTTCACCAATAATAGAAACGACCCCCCACTCCACTTTTCCCTCTTCCCCATCTTCTGCTTCTTTCTCTTCAACCCAAACACTCAACCTCACCATCACTCTTTTACCCAGCTACACCACAACCCAAAACCACCTTAACCTTCTTTACCCAGTTTCTCCCAAATCCCAAACCCACTACTCAAGCTTTATCTCCTCTTTCCCACTCCACCTCAGCAATCCAAGTCAAATAGCTCAATGGATGGCTCTGATGCATGCTCATGGTACCTACTTATTGGATGGTCAAGATTGAAGGAAGATAGCACAAGATTGATACTTAGCTGTTTTGTCTCACAGCAGAAGCACACACGAAGCACAATGTTTGAAGACCATTGAAGAAGTAGTATAAATAGGAGCTTGTAGCCATGATAAGGCATTAGGTTTTAGTTTTAAAAAAAAGTTTAGCTTTCTGTTTTTTTTTAAATTGTAATTTGCTTTTTTTAATGAAAAAAAGTTTTTTTTTAGCCTTATTGCTTATTTCACTAATAAGCACTTTAAGTGCTTATTAGCTTATTGTCTCATTTAAACTGTTTTTATTATTCAAAGCCCATTTTAGTTTTTACTTAAGAAAATACCAGGTTAAGCTCTGAAATCAGTTTTTAAAATAGTTTAACACCCCATGAGTTGTGTTTGGCTTAAGCTTATTTAGTAGTCTAATAAGTAGTTTTACCCATTTTTACTTGCACAGTCAAACTTCCTTTTAAGCCTTTAGTTGTTTTTACAAGCTCTAATTTGTTTTCAAAAGGTTTTACAAGTTTTGGTTGGAAGAAGAAAGTTTACTGTCTAAAAATTTTGCACAAGAACAGCAGCCATAGCTGCTGTTCAAAGGCTCTTTAGGTAGCTTATATTTAATCGAAACTCTTCCAAATTTCTTTTCCTACATCTTTACTTACCCAACTCAACATAGCATAGGGTTATTTGCATTTAGTATTGCTTTTCGTAGCTTAATTTTGCACTAATATTTCTGCATTTAGCCATTTCATTACTGTTCTGTACTGCAACTATAATGGCCAAGTGGCTTCACTGTTCGATTTTTAATTTGCTTATTATGAGGCCTTATGATCTGATTCTTGTCGTCGATACCGACGACAAGAACACGTTTTAAAAATCTGTCATTTGAAAGAAGAAGGTTGGTTTTGAACATTTTGGAACACTTTTGTTTAATCTCGAACATTTTTGTTGATTTCCGAATTTTCCTTCAAACTGACACGTTCATTTTTACCCATTTTGATGAATAATCTGATGATTTATTCGAATTCGGTTTGTGTTGAGTACCCCACAATTTGATAAAATTTTTGACTAAAGTCTCGAATTGGACCATAAAAGAATTCATTTTTGATTTTACCCGAAACTTATTATTTTTGTCAAATTTACTCTGTTATTCGATTATTCGTGAATTTCACGAATAATCACTTTATTCGTTATTCCGATTTTTTTTGAAAAAAAGTAATTTTTTTTCGTTTAATGTTAAATTTTTTTTGTCTTTCGATTTGAAAAAAAATTTTGATTTTGGATTACGGAATAGTACCGATGTTCGAGGATAAATATGATGAAGAAGTTACCAGAAGTTTGTAACACGAAGCACACACGAAGACGACACTCTGTTTTGTCGATGACAGAGAATATGTG